>PVJD01000251.1:0-82854 GCA_004026545.1 Mormoops blainvillei
GAGGTGAAGTGAAAACCCTTTAGACAAACTCTAGAAGAGAATAAAAGATTAAGAAGCATTAAAAGATCTATATAATTACAAAGAAATGTTTAATTTGTTATGGTAAATTAGAAAATATTAAGCTACTTAATACTTATAAGGTAAAAATAACTTTCATCACTTTTGTGTAATAGGCTACACCAGAATAAAGGATTTTATACTAATATATTATTTTGATCATGAATTAAAGACTTAGATCAAAGCTTATAATACATTTTAGTTTTCATCTATGTATTTATTCATCAAGTTTGGTATTTTTAATTCTTAATAGGTATTTGATGCCATACTGGATGCTAGAGTTAAAAAATAAGTATGTTGTAGTCCCTATCCTCAAGAAACTCTTAATCTGTCACAGGGGTTGGCAAATTATAGCCTGTAGGCCAAATCCAGCCTGTCCTCTTTTTATATGACTTGTGAGCTAAGGAACGGATTTTGCATTTTTAAATGACTGGAAAAAATCAAAAGGAGAATAATATTTTGTGACACGTGAAAATTATTTGAAATTCAATTTTACTATTCATAGATGAAGTTTTTTTGAAACACAGCCACACTAATTCATTTATATATTTCCTATGGCTACAAAAGTAGAGTTGAGTACTTGCAGTCAAAACCATATTGCCTGCAAAGCCTAAAATATTTACCATCTGACTCCTTGGAGAAAAAGTTTGCCAGCCCCTGTTTTGTTGGACAACAGTAATTCATCTTTACTCATATTTTTATTGACTTTTTAAATTGATATGTAATTGACTTTTATTGATTTTCACCTTTGTTTTTTAATAATCTGAAATGATATTGGGTTTCATTACTCAAATTTTTAATTTTAGAAGGAGCTTAAAAAAAACCCACTTTTTTGCCATAAGATATGTTGTCCCATTGTCTTAATAAGGCAGTATAGAATAACAAAAATAAAAGAGCTCTTATTCTAAATAATGTATAAAATTTTCAACTTTCAAAACTGGTCAAATTAATGGCTTTATTATACAGTGTGTAAAATCTCAGTCTTAAAATATTTTCAAACTGTCGTTCTTAATAATGCCTCCTAACAAGTGTCCAGATATAATTGGTCATTATGAAAAAAGAAAAGGAGGAATAGCAAAAATTTCAGAAAACTATAAATTTTATATAAGGGGTATTCATTTAAAAGGATGCTTTTGGTCCATTATGTAAGTGAAGAGGCGTCTGACAAAATGACCAGTGCTGGAAGGGGGAGAATACTCATAATCTGGTACAAAGGATGAATTTCTAGGGAAAGACTGTGATTCCCAGAAGTCATATTGTTTATAGCCTATATAATATTTACATTATATTTCTTTAGAACAGATCTAAGCCTGTTCACAACTATTGTTCACTTAGGTTGTGAGTAATATTTTCAAAAATATCAAATCACAGAAAAAATTTTTTATTTTCTAACATCTGTTTCAGAATCAATTTGTTACAATTTATATATTTTATAATTTCAGGTGTGAGTGTAATGTAAGTCAGTTATTATTTCACGAAGTCATTAACCGTTTTTCTTTCTTATGTTATAACACTTTAAAAACATGAATACTGTGTAAATCAAAGGAAAGAGACATAATTGCCCTGAGTTACTGGCTATATGTTAATGATTATCAATTAGCGACTCGTGAAAATTGGTGAAAATTGACAGTTAACAGCTTCACCTAAAAGTTAACATTTGATATTTTAGCAATCAGAAAACCTTTCCTACATTATAGCCAAATAGCAAAAACACCATATTTAATAATTTCTGCTTTTGAAAGAATTTTTTCTTACAGTTTTTTTTTATATTGGTTTCAGGTGTACAGCTTAGTGGTTAGACAATGATATACTTTACATAGTGTTCCCCTCAATATTTCCAGTACCCCAACTGGCACCACACATGTTTACTGCAATATTGAGGTGAAAGGACTGAGAAGTACAAATTGTTAGTTACAAAATAGTCACGAGGAAGTAAGTAAAGCATAGAAAACATAGTCAATAATATTGTTTTTGAAAGAATTTGTTCTCTAACACATATCATTTAAAATACAGGGTACAGCAGAAGTAATGCCTGCTTGTGTGTGGTTGGTAGGGTAATAACACGGGTGTAAGAATTTATAGTTTTAATATGAACATTTCACCTAAAATGTCATATGGTGTGCTTGAGGTGATTTTGTTATGTTACAGAATTACATGCTTATGATTTTGTAATGAAAGATTTTGTAATAAAAAAAGGGGTGTTATTTGTGCCAGACCTTGAGTATAGTTGTTCTCAAGTATTTATCAGTATTGTCTAGGAAGCATTGATTATTTCCCTGGCAAAATATCATATACTGGTACTCTAGAATTCTATGAATATTTATTTTATAGTTCTAGGATTGTTTTGACTAAAATAAAAGACCTGTTATAGGTGGTAAAGCTAAAAATAACTACATTGAGCTAGGATTTTGAGTATCTTAAAATTGTTCTGTATAAATAGGATAACTCAATAATATGATATTGATAACAGAGCAGAATACAAGAAACTCTTATACTTGAAATATTTAAAACTGGATTGAATAAAATACAGCACTACTTTGTGGTCAGAGAAAATTACATTTCATGCCATGTTAAAGAACTCTTTCTATAATTTTTATAAAGTAATCTTGAAAATAGGAAGTATGTTTCTATGTCTTGTCTAAATATTTTGGCATGCAATATGCTATAGTGGAAACACTAAAACTGTGAAGTCAGACCTGAATTTGAACCCCAGCTCTACCACTAACTATGAAATTGAGGCAAATTAACCTATTCAAATTCAAATTTCTCATTTGCTAAGTTAGATCCTGCCACTTAAGGTTGTTTTTCTAATAATTGGAATAAAACTAGCCAATAATAATAATAACTAGCACTTGTATATAGAACTTAGTATGTGTCAAGTGCTGTTCTAAGCATATGTTAATTCGTTGAGGCAGGTACTATTGTTGTATCTGTTTTAAAGATGGTGATACTGAGACACAGGTCAATTAACTGACTTGCCCAAGGTCATCCAAACTAGTGGCTATAATGCATGTAAAAGGATCTAGTGCAATGCCTGGTACCTTTTAGATCCTTGGTAAACATTTTATTTTCTTAACCTTTTTCTTTCTCATTTATTTTCTCATTAATGTTATTATCTATTACCTCTAATTAGATATGGCAGCCCCAAATAAATCTGCTATTTACCATTGTAGTTCTGGTATGTTAGCTACTAACATGTCTGGTGGATATGTCTAAAAAAATAAAGATATAAGTCAACATTTTTCCATTAACTAAAGTATAGGGCAAAGGAACAATAATTAGAATTTCTATAATTGATATGATATGAAAAATGTGGATTGTTTATTTTGTTTTAGGTCTCTATTTCTCTGTAGTTTAAAATTGTTGGAATATGACTTTAAACGGCTCAGATACGTGATATTCAGGATAAGATTTTTATAATAGCCCACTGTATCATGGAGTTTATAATTACCTTGCATTACACATTGAAAAGCAGTTAATATCTCAAAGAAAACATTTATAGTCTTTGTTCCATTTAACAATTATTTATCAAGCTCTTTGGGCCCTAATGAGTGAGTGCTAACGTACATGTACTCCTAAAATAGTCATTTTACAAATCAAAGAATATAAAACTAGTACCAGAAATGTTCAGCCATTTCAGGTCAAAAGATGTCTTTAAAAGGAAAAATTAAGAGAGAGCCAACTAGTCAGGGAAATTTTTATACAAGTAGAATTTAAGCTAAAACTGAGGGAGAAAAATAGTATTTAGATTAGGAGAGAAGAGAACATTACTGATAGGAGTAAAGAAGGGAAAATGTATACCAAGCTTCAGAGGAAGATATAATTAAGAAAATCTTTCTGGCAAGAGCAGAGAATTCACTTTACATAGAAGGATGGATAAACTAGACCTATGTTATTTTAATCTCTTTCTTAGAGCAGCTAGAGTACCATCTGTAGAGATGAAAAACAGCAACTGTCATTATTCAGAGATTCTTTAGAAGCTAGATTCAGAAGTCTACCATCAACACAGTAAATTCATGCCATCGAAGCTTTACACAACTTTACTAACTTCCTATATTTATTATGCGCAAAATATCTAAAAATAGACCCTTTTGAGAACTGGAATTTATTTGAATGTACATCAATACATTCCCCCGATCTGACATCATTCTTTCTGAAGATTATTTTCATTGCCCTGTTTTTTTCAATCCTGCTGTAATCTGCAACGTAATTACTATCCACACCATTGTTTGCATATAAAATTTAAACTGCTGTGAAGTACAAAATTCCAATTTTGATTTGTTGTTTGGAAATCTTTTCAGTTAATACTGATCTTACAATCCAGACAATCAAGGAATATTTTCTTGTCATAGATTTTGTCCGTGTTGAATCTTGAGTTAACTTAGCATTTTATACAAAATTACAAACAGTATAATAATCGAGAAATCACAGTTCCTCAGAGTTTGAGATGTCATGTTCAAAGTCCTAGCACGTCCCTTTTATCATTTCCACCCTTTTCCTGAACATCTCAATCACTGGTTCTTCCATCTGGGAGTTCATTGCTTGTGGAACTCTAATTGTTTAAAAGCCTAAACATATCAAATTGAAACCTGATGCCTTATAATTTCTATCTAGTATTATTTCTTCCCTTTGCAGTGTACAAAAGAAGATAAATTTCTCTTTTGCTTGACAGTCCTAATATTCAAAGGTAAATATTACATTTCCCCCTTAAATCCACTTACTTTCATATTATTTTTGCACTCATTTTTTCCACCAGCCACAGACTTTCCCAAGATGGCTACCCTCTCTTTTATTTATACACTAAAAAGAAAAGCTCTTTAGTGTAATTGTACCAATGGAAAAGTTACAGGTACAAAATTAAACCATTTTATTGAAGTAATTAGGGCAGTAAATGACATTCCATTTAAAACTGTTACATTGAAAGACTCCCATTTCATATTGCCACACTAAAGAGGGAAAAGCACATTGATCCTCAAAGTCAGAATTTTGAGTATAAGGCAAAAATAAAAATTTCATATATAGCCCTGGCTGGTGTGGCTCAGTGGACTGAGTGCCAGCCTGTGAACCAGGGTGTCACTGGTTTGATTCTCACTCGAGGCACATGCCTGGGTTGCAGGCCAGGTCCCCAGGTGGGCGGTGTGCAAGAGGTAACCACACATTGATGTTTTTCTCCCTTTCTTTCTCCCTCCCTTCCCCTCTCTCTAAAAATAAGTAAATAAAATCTTTAAAAAATAATTTCAAGTATAAGGAGCCTTTAAATAAAATGCTGTCCTCATTTTCCCTTAAGTATATTTCTTCATTGCATGCCCACACTGTACCAGAATATGTACTCAGCTTTTTGGGGGTCCTGTGGGGACTATGTGGGTTGTGTACTAGATTCACATCTTACTAGTTAGTGTGTGACCTTACACAACTTTACTAACTTCCTATATTTATTATGTGTAAAATGGAAAGAATAAAAGGTCCTTCATAAGGTAGTTATATTATATGAATTAATACAAGTAAAAATGATATTTGCTACATAAATATTTGCTATTATTACCTGCATTATAAACAGAAAGAGTTTAGCTTTAAAAATAAGTAGATAATGGTTGAATAAACACTGAAAGAATTTTTCTTTGGGGAAAAATCAAATAAGATAGAACCTAAAGTTTATAATAGTATAGTTGTGGAAAAGTTAAAAGAAACAGAGATGACATGCTAAAAATTGATATTTTTTACCTTAAATCTGCCAGAATGATAAAATCTTGAAAACATCCTTCCAGCTCACCCTTATAAGCATATTTTCATGAAATGTACAGAGGCTGCCATACCTGAATAGTTTAGTTTTGCAAGATATATGCTAAGACATTGACAACTAAATATCATTAAATGAACTGCAAATACAAGTGCTAAAAAGCATATTTATCTAGAGATATATTTTTAGGAATGAAGATTTCAATAATATTCCTTTATTATTATTGCCTGAAATCATGAATGTGTACTCATTTCTCTATGTTAGATCTCCACCTATAAAATGGACTTAATACTACTTTTCACACAAAATGTAATGACAACAAATGGATTTATAGCTGTCAGGCCCTCCGAGCTTCTTAGAATGATGTCACTGTATTAAAAGGGGAAAATATTTGTAACTTTGGTATTGTTTTCAGAAAAAGGAAACTTACAGGGAACTCACAGAAAGTCAGAAAGTAGATTCATATAAAAAAATAAACTATTTGGAATTAGTCTAATAACTTTACAAGTATTATTTCTTCATATTGGAACTTGGAAAGAACATGGCTGCTATTAAAGAATGGAGGACAAATGTCCAATGGAGGAAGTAACCATTTCAGATAATCATTAATGACAGACACACTTCCCTGGCTGGTGTGGCTCAGTGGATTGAGTACCAGCCTGCAAATCAAAGGGTCGCCGGCTTGATTCTTAGTCAGGGCCTAGTTTGATTCCAGGGTTGCAGGCCGGGTCCCCAGTTGGGTGCATGCAAGAGGCAACCACACATTGATGTTTTTCTCCCCCTCCTTCTTCCTTCCTCACCCACTCTCTAAAAATAAATTAATAAAATCTTTTTTTAAAAATGATAGACACACCGATGAGAATTTACAGAAAGAATCGAAGTTCCTTCAAAAGATGCTGAGAAGGAAGAAACAGTAAAGCTGTTGGAAGTGTGGATTCTGAAAATGGAACTGTCAGCAGTTTCACTGAGAGAGAGAGAGAGAGGGAGAACGAGAGCACACATGGAAAGGTCAAAGGCAATAATGCTGAAGAAGTAGTTGATTGTGCTGAAGGACCAATTGATATAAGAGGAAATAAACTATAATACAATATGAAGATTGAAGATAGTATTGTAGTGATGGTTGTCAATGGAATTAATTTGTTTTACCCTCACCTTCTTCACCACTTTCCATAGTTTGCCAGCATATGATATAATACCCTTTCATGTCATAATTCTCAGGATAAAACTTTATGTACCAAGAAGATAGGCCAGTTTTACAAATTTTAAAAATACTTTTTACAAAGCATAGGCATTACAACCAATAAGAAGATGACTGTTAGTTTTGAATATTATATGAATATAATGGAATCTTATTATAATGTGTCTCTTGCTTCCTATGATTTAAGACTACATTGTATATAGACCTCCATTATCATGAGGTCACTTTAGTATAACCCCACTGATGAGGTTCAAAAGAGATTCACATGATGCCAATTTCCCATTATTGTTAAACAGGGTGTTAATGATATGAGATTTATTTGGGGGGCCCTAATACTGTCTTTCCTCATTTCTTCTCTTTTTGCCATTTTCGGTACTTTCCTATACTATACTCTGTCCCTCAAGATGGGGCTGCTCAGTGTGGTGGATTGATGAATGAATACCACCATCAATATTAAATATAATTTAGAGACATGAGAGGGCTGCTTTTATATAATACTGAAAACAAATCCTATATAAATGGACCTTCCCTCATACGTTTACCTTGAACAACAATAGCTACAGTCTTAACAATAACACTGTAGTTTATCTTTGAATTTTAGTTATTCTTTGCTTTCTAAACAAAAAAAAAATGCCTTAGACTGGGGTCAGCAAACTTATTCTTTAGAGACCTAGATAGTAAATATTTTTGGCTATGTGGGCTATAACTGGAATAACTCTATCATAACTGCTCATCTTTGCCAGCCCAAAAGCTGCCATAAGATGATATAAATTAATGGGCTTTACTGTGCCCTGATCAAACTTTATTTATAGACTGGACTATAGAAATCCAGTTATAGATTGGATTTCGTGTAATTTTCTTGTGTCATGAAATATATTTCTTTTGAATTTTTCCAATCATTTAAAAATGTAAAGATCACTCTTAGATTGCAGGCCATGCCAAAAAAATAAAAGAAATGGAGAGAGAGAGACGGAGAGAGAAGGAAGGGTGGGATGGAGAGAGAGTGGAAGGGAGAGGGCGAGGGAGGGAGGGAGGGGCGGGCAGCAGGTAGGGTTTGTTCCATCAGCTGTTGTTTGCCAACCCCTATTTTAGTGCATTCCTATCCTATAGTATACTAGCATCTGCTCTGTTAATTAAAAGCCCATAGTTTGTGAGCTTTCAGGTTAATGCTCTGAGAATTTAAGACAGAGAAAGAAGATGCCCCACAAGAAATTAACACTTCACAGACTCTAACATGTCCTGAATGCCTACTATGTATGCCAGGTACTGTTCAAGCTATTAGGACTACTGCAGTAAACAAAGAAGTCAAAAGCCCCTGCCTTGTTGCAATTTACATTTTCATAGCGTGACACAAATATAAGTAAACAAGTGAAATGTGTAGTATTGAGGATGGTGATAAGTACTATGAATAAAAATAAACCAGGGAGAGTGGATAGGTAGTGCAGGCAGGAAAGAGGATTATAATTTTAAATAAGGCCATCAGAGAAAGGCTTCATTGGTAAGGTGACATTTGAGCAAACACTTAAAGAGGAGAGGGAGGAAGCCATGGATCAAGTAGAACCTGCATGTCACTCTTAGAATTAATGGAGAATTTTGAGCAGAGGTGTGGCATGAACTGCCTTATATTTTAATGGGGAAACCATTTAGGAAGCTATTGAAATAACCCAGGTGAAAAATTATAGTGACTTAGACCACTGATAGAGATGGAGGTAGGGAGAAATACATTACTGATATGAAGGTAGAAATAATAGATGGAATAAGAGAACAGTCAAGTATAAGACTCAGGATTTTGACTTGGGCAATTGGAAGGATGGAGTTGTTGTATACTGGAATGGAGAAGACTGGGAAGAGTAGATTTGAAGAGGAAGATCAGGAGTTTTATTTTGGTCATGGAAATTTGAACTGACTTTAAGATATCCAACTGGAGATGTTAAGTTGGCTGTTAGATATTTTCATCTGGAGTTCAGAGGAGAAGTCTGGGCTAGAGATGTAGTGGTATGTTGGTTCATTCTGGAACTCAAGACGAGTGCCGAAACCAGTGAGTCCCGAACAATGGAGCATTTTCTTCTGGAGGCAGCGTCGTGACTCTTAGAAGTTCTAGCAAGTATGACGAGTCCCAAGCTAGCGCCAAGTACTGAAACATTTTTTCCTGTCAAAATGCAACGAGTACAGGATTTGATGAGTTCTAGAGCTGATGAGTACTGAGGTGTGACTATCTTAATGGAATTAAAACCCATGGCAATTGAGATCACTAAGGTACTGATTAGTATTACTATTTCTTTATTGGTATTATTGCTCCTGTTTTTTTTTCTCATTCACTTTCAAAGAAGTAGGCAGCTTCTAGTAACCTGTCCCCTTTGCTCACACACAAAAAAGGGTGGAAGAGGTCTCACTAAATCAGAAACCTACACAGGAAGTAGTACTATTAGTAATCCATTCTCAAATTTTGCCATGGTGTAAACACGGGAGTGAAATTTCCCAAGTACCTCCTTGCTGGAAACTGTTTGCACTGGAGGTAAGTGTTAAAGGGGAGGTTGTGGGAAATGATGGGGTGAGGGCTTCCTAAACCTTTCCCAAAAACCTCGGAAATGGCTTGATTCTGAGGAAGGGAAAAGGTTCAGGCTGGTTTTTATTTCCATGAGCCAGTTCATACAACCCTAAATTTTATCTGCTTTCCTCAAACTGGGAGTCAGAAATCCCTTTTCTCTTCTGTTTTTCTGCTGCAGAAATTCCCAACATTCCCATTTTGTGGGCTCCAGAAAGGGGTAAGCGAAGACTTCAATCCCAGCCAATCATTTCCAGATTAATAATTTTTAGTGTTTTGGTTTTTTGTTTTGGTTTTTTGTTCTATTTTTTTTTCATTACAAAAATGCTTGGACCCATTTTTCCCATCTGTTTTACTTTTTGTGGATTGTTATGTATCCATGTTCTAGGGTCACCCTGTATCCCTGGGCAGTAGAGTTCAGATCCATTGGCTATTTCCATTTGTGTGCTATTCTCTTGTGGATTCTCATATGCAGTTTATTGGTGACTGTTTCCTCGATTGAAGACACCAAATTCAGGAGATTGCTTCACTCTTGGTGTCATTTTTTCCTGAATGGTGTTATGTTCCCCTGCTGACAGCTTTTCACTACCCTACACAACTGCTTCTGGTGATCTGCCATTGCCTCTCTGCTATTCTGTCTTCCTGCTTTGACTGCCTCTGATTTTTTCCCAACTTTTTTGTCCCACTTTACTCATCTGCTGATTGATTTGCATTCTTTACTCCACTGGTGCTTTCTCCATCAGCAAATGGCCTGGTACTGCCATATCCATCTGCTATTTTAGCATTTTAGAATGCCTAGCATTCTCTTATCAGCTCTCCTACCGTACTCCTATGCCATCTGCCTGCCTGATCCTGCCCTGCCCAATCTATGCCTGTAATACTACATGTAGGTTCAGCTTTAGCACTTCTGCTACCTTTCTCTACTTGCCTTGTGCCACTAAGTTGGACTGCTGACTGAGTTTGCTTGACTACTGTCTCCTCTACCTATCTAATGCACATGGCTGCCCCATCAGTTAACTTGAGGTATTATGTTTATCTGCTATGTATTCAGCCTTGAAACATGTTGTTTGGCCCATATTGCCTCCTCTGTACTTCTCTGCATCTGATAAATCACTGGCATTGTTCCTCAGTTATCTTGTAACCCTGATCAGATTTTATTTTTAAGCGTTGCCTACCTATTGTCCAAACATATCTTATAAATAGAAAAATGTTTCACTATTTAACAGTCCAGTCCACTTTATTCCTAAACTGACTTTTATACTCATTACCACCATCCTTTCAGCTTTTTTATACAACTCTACATTTTTCTTTTTAGTTAGAAATACATTTCTTTCTAAGTCACTTGTTATCTTTGCTTCAGTTGCCTTTTTGCATCATATATTATATACTTTGTTCCTTGTCTATAGAATCTCTTAATAATTTTCCATATACTAAGTTTATTTTCCCTAATTTTCCAGGGCATCATTATGACAGATGATTCCTATTGATTTTATTTAAAATTTATAAGTATCATCTCTAAAAATAATAAATTTACTTCTAGTTCTTTGTAGTTAAGATTAAAATAGCTTTCCACTATGATCCATTTTTTTTCCTTTGAGAATATCACTTCTCAACCACCCCATAATTTTTATAATATCAATTCTTTAGAGATCCTTTGATATATTTATTTTTCCCTCCTTTTAGGCTTTTTTGTTCTTGTGTGTGGATAAACATTTAAAATTCACATTTTCCCATTACTTGCTGAGAATAAATTAATTTGTTGGGATTAATTTATCCTCATCAACCTGGCAGTTAAAAATACTTGGAATAAAAAATTACCTGCACTCTAAAGCTTATTGTCTTATTCGCTGATATTTACATAAAAAATAAGATCAAACAAGAAATGGAGATTTTGCAAATAATTTAAAGAGTCTGAGGAGATTTAAAGTAGGGTATGTATGTTCGCATGCAAGTGTGTATGTATGTACATGTGTACATATCTATAACGTCATTGTGCTCGAAATATGGAAAGCGCTGAGTATCCATATTGTTTTGTTTTTTTTATTTCTAAAAATGAAAGAAAAAAGGAAAAAGCTAAAAAGAAAGTTATAAATTTAGGGAATATAGAAATAAGATATGGACAAGGTTTTTAAAATTTATTTCCCTCTAATAATAATATTGCAGTAGCTTTTTTATTATTATGGTAAAGTACATATAACATAAAATTTACTATTTTAACTAATTTTAAGTGTACAATTCAGTGGCATTAGTATAGTCATGATTTTTTGCAACTATCACATCACCCTGTTTCTATAACTTTTTTTATTATCTCAACAGAAACACTGTACCCATTAAACAATAACTCCCCATTTCTTCCTCCTACAGACCCTGGTAACCTCTGTTTTACTTTATACCTCTGAATTTGCCTATTCTAGGTACCTTATATAAATGGAAGCATACAACTTTTGTCCTCCTATGTCTGGCTTGTACTTAACATTATATTTTCAGCCTTCATTCATGTTGTAGCATATATTAGAATTGCATTCTTTTTTGAGACTACTATTCCATTGTATGTTTATAACACAATTTGTTTATTCATTCATCTGGACACTTGAGTTGTTTCATCTTTTGGCTATTATGAACAATGCTGCTATGAACATTGGTATGCAGGTGTCTGTTTTTCTTTCCATTATTTTGGGTATTTACCTAGAAGTGTACTCAGAACTTTTAATACTTTTGTCTAAGGAAATTAAATCAATGACAGAGACATCAGGAAACTACATGATTAACACAAAAGATGGATAAGTTCAAGATACTATATTAGGAGAAGAAATTATAAACTTTAGAAAGGCTACAGAAGGCCACATGAGATTTAGAAGACCCTATATTCTAAGAATGAAGAGAATGAAGTGAAATCACACAGATAAATGAAGGATATCAAAATGATTCTGAAGAAGGTTGACTTAAAAAAAGTACTAACTTCAGGACAGATTGATGGCATGTCTTTGAAAGAGTAATGCTCACTTTTAAAGAAGAGAAGAGGGACACATTTGAAAGACAAGGTTTAAATGAAGATAGTTGGACTGAGATGAGGCAACCGGGGTGTATTTAGAAGAAACAGCAATGGGAATAAGAACTCATTTCAATTCAGTAGTCTTCAACCCTGGATACTCGGCCTTCTACCTATAGAGATTTTTCTAAAAAGATTCCTGGGCCTAACCCCCAGAGATTATGGACTAGGGATATGTTTTAGGCAATGCGTGCGTGCGTGCGTGCGTGCGTGTGTGTGTGTTTTAATCCACTGGCAAAACACAATGTTTTTTTAATTGAACTGTGTAGCATAGTGTCCTAGGCCTTACAGGAGTTACAAAAGTTGGAATGGTCTGGTACTTGTCTTCAAGGAGTTTAAAACTGGAGTAGTTAAATGTATAGTAATAATGGATTTAAGAAAGAAGTCTTTCAGTCCATTAGTAGATAATGTTTTCACTTCTTATCTTAATATTTTTTTGGCGATTTTACATACCCAATCCATCCCTTCTCAGCCAAGGTTCCTCATGTAAACTGTCAAAACAGCAAAAATCGAGTGACCGTCTTCTCAGTTCCCCCAAGGTGGTACATAAACGTGTACTATTATATATGCATAGGAGAGAAATTATTTCATTATATCCAATAATTTTGCTAGAACCTATTTAAAAGGATTGTTCTATGCCATGTTGTCTGTTAGGAGTATATGACACAAAGATAAGGTCTTGCTTTCAAGGTGTTTACATCCCAAGAGAGGGAAAACCATTGAACAAAAAATGTAGGATCCACAAAATTTTGTTATTTTCTTCTAATTCTTTAGGGAAAGTGTTCAAAGAGTGATTGTGTATAAGGCCATTCTTTCACCTCTTGTAAGCATCATTGATTCAGGAATAAGAATATCTTCTATATTAATGCCTTATCACAGCTGAAGGATTCTGATAATAGTTTAAATGCCAATAAGAATCTCTTTAATTTTAAAACGTAGAGCTCTTAGTGACAGATTAGTGATTTCATTGGTAGCTGTTAATAAACAGCATCACCTGAAACCAAGGTTATTAGTTTTATAGTGGAAAGTAGAGATTGGCTAGATATAAGTATATAACTAATGTTTAGGAAGTTGTTCTTGAATGTAATTACAAGCACAATGAGGATTTGCCCTCCTCTCCATAAGTATAACTATATACTAATATTGAAAATATTTGGGATTAATTTATTCTCATTATCAACTAAAGCTCGCTTGAATTCCTGGTGTCAGAAAGTTCAGTCATATTAATTAGTTTTTATGAAGGATTTGGTTAATTAGTCATTTAAACTAGGAATTTACTTGTCCTCCTTAAATTAATGTGTGCCTTTAAACTTGGAAACAGTTAGCTTTATTCCTATTGCTTACTGCTTCACACTGATTTTTCTAAAGAAATCTCTTTAAAGTGCTATACTTAAGATAAGTTTTAGTAACCTATTTTTCCTCCCAACTCCTGATGTCCTACTACTAATTTATTTTTAACAGCACAGCTATGGAAAGATCAAAGTACTTGCATCAGTATTTCATTGTGTAAATGTACCACAGCTTTTTTTATCCCTTCATCTACTGAGGTACTTGGGCTGTTTCCAAAACTTGGCTATTGTAAATAGTGCTGCAATGAACATAGGGGTACATATATTCTTTCAAATTAATGTTTTGAGTTTCTCGGGGTATATTCCCATAAGTAGGTCTTTGGAACAAAAGGCAGTTCCAGTTCTAATTTTTTTTAGGAAACTCTATATTGTTTCCCACAGTGGCCACACCAGTCTGCATTCCCACCAACAGTGCACAAGAGTTCCCTTTTTACAACATCCTTGCCAGCACTTCTTATTTGTTGATTTATTGACAATAGCCATTCAGGCAGGTGTGAGGTGATATCTCATTGTGGTTTTAATTTGCATCTCTCTGATGATTAGTGACATTGAGCATTTTTTCATATGTCTTTTGGCCATCTGTATGTCCTCTTGTGGAGACAGGCAAAGAGGGAAGATGGGGATGAAGAGACTTTGCTTGGGGCAGTGGGCACACCATGCAGTATGCAGATGATGTTTTGTTGAGTTGTTACCTGAAACCTGTATGTTTTTATTACCCAATGTGACCACTTAAATTCAATTAAAAATAAAAGTACTTGTGTTAGGAGTGAAGCATTATAATAGAAATTACACCCAGATGTAACTTGTTTTCTTAACAATAATGAATAATTTTTAAAGATTTTGCTTGTACTTATTCTCCAAAACATTTTTAATGCAAGAAAAGATTATGCAGATATTTTAAATTATAAGATCTGGGATAACAGAAAATATAAAAATAACATCATTCTGTTTAACTTGTTTATTAATAGTAAATATACTTTTTCTTGTGATCTCTGAGATCCTATTATTATTTTGAGGAATGATAAATTGAAAATAGGGTTGTATAATGTGTTTCTTTTTTGTATGAAAGTTAACCTGAAAAGACCATATATCTGTCATCCCTTTATTAATCTTCAAGTCCTTTTTACACTTAATAACAAGAAAATACTGTAAATTCCCTTGTGATCATGAGATTCTTTATAGGCAAATACTCTTAACAAACAAGTTGTCATGTAATTTTCTCTCCTTTCTCTCCTGAAGAACTAACAGTAGGACATATTCAGGACCTTGCAAAAGAAGATGTAGCTTCCCTACATGAACATTTTATGGAGGTAGTTTTACTTCCTGGTTTTAAAGATAGACAGTGAATAACAAGCCATAATAACCAGTCTCTATATCCCCTATCTTTTTCTCTCCGCTTTGCTCTCCTACCATTAAATGTTTTAGTGTTGCTAGCAAAAACACATTACACCTGTAGCACAGGAGGTCTGGTGGAGTGAAAGGCAAAGTTAATTGCCTCAGACACAGAAACTATCTGGTTTAAAACTCCTTTATATATATTTAATAGTCTTTAACGTCAAAATAATTACCTGAAATATGCACTTGTTAGACATTTGTTTGTTTATAAAATACAAAGCATGTGTTTGTTTATAAAATACAAAGCATAAATATAAAAAATTTTTTATATTTTTTATATTTATCCCTGAATGCTTTTAGATGTCTTATAATATTTAGTACTTGTAAAGAAATAAAGATTATTTTCTGTCCATATCAGCAGCATTAAAAACAGATGTTAAGGAATCAATATTTTTTCTTTGTTCATAGCCATATTACAGTAGTAGATGTGTACATATTTATTTTACAATCAGATAATTCCATTATAAAGATCTTAAGCAAATATTCTGAAAGAAAATAGCTCTTACAAGTTAAATTATTTTTCCATCCCAACTCCCTGTTTTCTGGTTAAAAATAAGTCAGTTTTGTGAGAGGATTAAAAGGCAGAGAGCTTTTTGAGATATTCTGCTTTTCCTATTGTTTACTAATTTAAAAATAAAGCTTAAACTCATCTGCAGAAAGCTCCTATTTTATTAACAAGACCTATCTTCAAAGTTTTATTCTATTCCTATTGCTGGAATTTTAGGATCACAGCACTTAGCATATATGAGAGGTGTTCTATAAGAACACAAAATGGTGACCTTTTTATTGTGACGTAGCATTAAAAATGAAATTTTAACTTAAAAATATATACATTCAGGAGAAGGAAAAGATTTTTTGCTATTTTTCTTGCCTTTTATTAATAGCTTTAAAAATTCCTATTTTTATGAATATAAATTTATTTGTGAAGTAAATAAAAACCACCAATAATCTCAACACATAATTATTAGCTAGGACTGATTGATTAATTTGAACAATTAGGAACCAACCATAAATATAGGTTTGAGTTTCTTAATACCATCATCTCAATTGTTACCATAGCTAATACAATTTATTGTATACTTACTGTGTGCCAGGCTATATAATATCTTATTTAATCTGCACAACAAACCTATATAATAGGTACCACTTCACAGGTTAGAAAATTATATTTAGAATGATTAAATCATTAAATAATTTAATCCAGACCTCACAGCTAGTAGAAAATAATAGAACTAGAATTTGAAATACGTAGTCTTACTCCAGAGACCTTGCTTTTAATCACTCTCCTTTTTATATAAATTAACTTTTTTTTTCATGTAATAACTGTTCTTAAAAGGGGGGGGGAATCTGTCAGTCATATAAGAGCATAAATAAGCTATAAGTAAATTAATTGTGTTGTCATTGTTTATTTAAGTTCTTTCTTATTTCCTATCATAAACATTCTCTTTACGTAAATTGTCAAATACATTTCTGATGATCACTTTAGAAATATTTCTTAAAATAGAATAACTGAGTCAAAATTGCCCTCTAGAATATATGTACAAATTTATACATTCATATTATCAGCTTGTGAGAGTGCATATCCATTATCATTTTACCAGTTTGATAGATGAAAATTGTATGCTTTTATTATATACTCTTATCGGCGTATTGTAGAGTAATAGTGAGATGAAACATGTTTCTTGTATTTGTCCAATTTTGTTTCTTCTATAAACTGCCTGTTTTCTTTGTTCAGGTTTCTTTTGGCTCAGTAACCTGTACTTAAAGACTGATTCTAATTACAAAGAGAAGTTTAAGGAAACACTTTTGGCAGAGTCAGATTTATATTTTAACTATATGATTTGCCATATTAGTGCACACCAATTTCTTTTTTCTTTTCTCAAATCCCATTAATATAATAGTACTCAATTATTTTATTACTCACCCTCTTACAACAGAGGTCAAGCTCAAAACACATTCTGAATCAAAGGTATGCTATTAATAAAATACAAACACATTATATTCTAACAAGTTACTTGTGCCCTTTGTGAGTTGTTTTTTTTAATAGCTGGCGCATAATAGTTTATTTTCTACCTATTTTTTCTTGTGGAAAGTTTATGATAAATACTGTATAGATGGAAACTTATTGAATCTCAGTATTTTAGAATGAATGGTTTGTTCATAGATAACCAACCTTGGAAATAATTTATAATTAGGATGTTAACTATACATAGCTACTATTAGCAGTCAGTTTTAAAAATACCAAATATATAGTTCTGTTTGGAAATCATTTTTCTGCATAAGAATTCCCATGAAAACAATATTCGGACATGCAATTAATGTTTGTATTATCTAGGCATTTAAAGCATTTTATAAACTTTTTTCTGACAGGTAGAGCTTAATTTCCCTCAGAAGGTCTAATTTTTTTTTAGTCTCCCTTATCATGTAAATCATATCAAAGCCCAAAGTTTTTGGGTAAGTGAATTGTTTAACACTTCACTTGTATTTTTCCACAGAAACATTTATTTATGTAAATAATTCTTAGCCAGGGGGCATATTTGGTCCTGAGGGAACATTGGGCAATGTCACAACTGGAGGGGTGCTACTGACACAGTGTGAGCAGAGGCTAAGGATACTTCTAAACATCCTGCAATGTAGATGTAGCCCCTACAACAAAGAATTCTCTGGCCCAAAGTGTTAGTAGTGCAGAAGTTGAAAAACCCTTATTTATATAATATTATTGAGTACTCAACGGCCAGGCACTGTGCCAGGGTCTTGGGTATACATGGGCAGAAAGTTATGATCTTAGCCCTGGCTGAATAGCTCAGTTAGAGCGTCGTCTGGATACACCAAGGTTGCACCTTCGAACCCCAGTCAAGGCACATACAAGAAGCAATCAATGAATACACAAATGGGTAGAAAAACAAAAATCAGTGTTTATCTCTGTCTTTCTCTTTCTCTCTCTCTCCTTCCCTCCCTCACTCCCTCCCTCCCTCTCTCTCCTTCTCTCTTCCTCTCTGTCTCTAAAATGAATAAATAAAATTTTTTTAAAGTTATGATCTTAGCACTCAGGGAAGTTACATTATAATTGGTAAGTGGAAAGAATTGAATAAATAAAATATAGCATGATCATCGATATAGTAGTGTGTATATATCATATATTAGGACAAGATAAAGGTCACCCGAGGGAATTAGAGAAACTTTCAAAGAAGTGATAATGGAAATGTTTTTGTTGTTGTTGTTTGTACTGGTTTTCTTTTACTTAAATTTACAGAAAGCACACAAATAGTGTAGTTACAGCTTAATAGATTTTCAGAAAATGAACATACCCATGTAACCAGCAGCTTCCAGATCAAGACCCCAGAATAGTATCAGCATCCCAGAAGACCCTCTTGTGCCCCCTTTCAGTTACAGCCCAACCATCAAGAGTAACTGCTGTTCTCTTTAGTATTATAGATTGTTTTTACTAAACTTTATATAAATGGCACAATATACATAATCTATTATGTCTGTATTATTTTGTTCAACATTATGTTTGTAAAATCGATTCATCTTGTAAAGCATTTATCAATTCTATAAAAGCACAGTGGCTGAAATCATAAATCTTCCAATAGGCCAGGCTGGCTGCAGACTGGGTGTTGAGAAGGAAGTGGCAGGAGAGAACCTAGAGAGGCTGATACGGTTGTATGGTGGAGACTGTCACATAAAAGGCATTTGGATTTTTCTGTAGAAGGAAATGAAGATTTTTTGAAAGTTGTTAAAACAGCAGTGAATTTAATAATATTTGAATTTTAGAAAGACCACTCTGGCTGCAGAGTAGAGAATGGGTTGAGTGAGAGTAAATTTAGTTATGCCACCATTGGAATATTCAGACAAAAAATGCTGAGAACTCAAATACAGGTGAGTATAGAAAGGGATAGAGAGATGACTTTTGCAGGATGGAATTTATAGGACTTTTTGTCTAACTGGGTATGGAGATTGCAGAAGGTAGTTTCCTGAGCCAACCTTCAAAAACTTATGTGTGTTACTGAAAGAGCAATGAAGAAAAATAATAGAATTTGATGTCAGTAATAAAAATTGAATTCAAAATAATGTCCAAATTTACCTTTAGTGTTCAGAGTTGTAGAAAAATAGGTATCATTAGTTGAAAATGAATAAACTGATGGAAATCTTCACGGAGAATCTGTAGGGAAATTGGTAATAGTCTAGATGGATTAATGGCATTGGCCTTTGTTTTCATTTTGATTTAAAACTTAAGTCTTTTTGTTGTTGTTTCACATTTCACTAGTTTAAATTTTCACTAAATTTATATGTTTAGTCATGAATAAAGTTGTTTTCAGCTCAGGAAGAAAAAATGAGAGAGGGTGTGTGTGCATGTGTGTATGTTAAAAGCAAGAGTTGAGAGAGGAAAGGAAGAAAGGGGCTAAAATATGGTTAAAATATTATACCTGTGTGAATGAGAAGGACATTGTTTGAAGTGGAATTAATAGAGTTCCTGGTTGTTATCTCTGGATTGGATGATTACTATATTTTAATTTGTTTGTGCATGCATCCCTAAAGAGAATGAAGGCAGTAAGTCAGAAAATTCCCCATAGTCAACAAGCAGTAGCATCACTTCAAAAAAGAATTGATTACTATCTGAGACAGTGGTAAAGTTAGTTGTCTCTTTGTGACCTAAAGAATGAGTACAATTAGCTTTTGGTAACATAGCATTGCCTATCATTGCTTTGGAAGATGAAGAACTTTTAACATGATTTTTTTTTTATTGTAAACCCTGTATTTATAGATATGATTATTCACCTAGAAAACCCAAAAGAATCAATTGAAAAAGTATTAGAATCAAGAAAAGATCATGGTGGCTGAATACAAGAGTATTTTACTTTATGAATATCTATGGACTAATACTACTTAAATTAGAAACAACCCACTAGAAAATATAATGGACAAATATCTTCTTTGCAGTAGCAGGAAAAAGGAAACTTCATAATACCTAAGAATAAATTTAAGAAGTTTGCCGATTCTGAATAAAGAAAACTTTATTAAAGAACATACAATATCGCCTGAATGATTAGGAAGTTGTAGTATGTCCTTAGATGCAAATATTTCTGTGAAATTGTCTTTTTACCTTAAATTGATTAGTAAATGTAGTATAGCTCCCATTGATTTTGGGGGGAATATACAAGGTTGATTCTAAGTGTCATTTTAAAAGAACAAATATATGCCATGGCCAGGTAGCTCAATTGATGTCACCCCAATAGGCAAAGGCTACAGGTTCCATCCCCCCATCAGGACACATACAAGAATCAACCAATGAATGCATAAATGCATGGAGCAACAAATCAGTCTCAGTCTCTCTCTCTCTCTCTCTCTCTCTCTCTCTCTCTCTCTCTCTCTCTCTCTCTCTTTCTCTCTCTCTCTCTGCCTCTCTCTCCCTCTCTCCCTCTCTCTAGCCCATGCCCCATCACTCTCCCTTTCTCCTCTAAAATTAAGAAATTAAAAAATTTTAAAGAAAGAACAAATGTATGAAAAAGCTAGTGATTTTTTTTTAAGTAAAACGAGAGGGGCTCACGCCATCTGTAAAAACATAAGGCACACTAATTGAATATTTAGTACATTACACGAAAACAAATGGAGATAAATCTAACCTAATGACATTCATTGATCTACACATGTATAACATTGGAATTTAATATATTATAAATGTGACATTTCAGGACATTGGAGGAAAGAAGGATCATTCAATAAAAGGTGTTCAGAAAACTGATATCCATTTTGGTCAAAAAGATTGATCATGCAACAAAAAATTAAACTATAAACATTTAAATAAAAAACTATGTTTATGATTTAAAAATTAATGTTATGCTTATGATCTCCAGATATGAGAAACCTTTCTAGTTGAGACATAAAACCCAGAAAATGTAATACAAGTATTGATAGAACTTCCTATATGAGCATTTGAAATCTCTTAATGGAAATATCAGCGATACAAAAATTGTTACAAGTGTCAAAGTTAAAAGTTAATATTTGCAATAGATTTAACTGCCAACAGTTTAATATTTTCAATATATAAAGTTTTCTAATAATTCAATAGGAAGAACATGTCCATCAATATAGAATAGTAGGCAAAGGATATAAATAGGCAATTTGCAAGGTGATAGTTGCCTTTCAATATGTACTTGTTATAATGGGTAAGAAATGTAAATTTTAAAAAGATTCAGTTGCTTTGTACACACCAGTTAAGTAACTATTTAAAATTGAGATTGCCTGGAATTGGCAAGGTTTGGGTAAAAAGCACGTTTTTGGGGAGAGATAAATTGGTACCATTCCCCTGTAGGGTAGTCTGCAATGTGTCAAAAATTTCAGTGTGATGGTATAAAACACACCCATTTCATAGGGGAATAAAGCAGTTTACAAATAGTGTATGGTCTGAAATAATTGCTGATTTGATACCTTGAAAAACCTTCCCACTGTAGAACAACTTGATCTAGTAAAAGGACATATCCTCTGAGTCATATCCTATAAAAGGACATGCACTGTCAGTCTTTAGATTTTCTCTCTCCCCCAAAATACCATGAGTTGCAGGTCAGAGCAGCAGGCGGCGGGAGCTAGAACTATAGCAAGCCGGGACTTGGGAGAGACACAAGGCGCCCTGAGACAGATGCTTATGGTGGCAAAGCTGGTGAGACATTTATCCTTGGACAAGCAACAATGTGTAAATTTCAGTTTGAGATTCCCTGAGACTATGAGCCTCTTGAAGTAGAAACTGTTGGTGGTACCCCTGGCTAAAGGTAGAAACAGAAATAATTTTTCTCCAAAGGAAATTTTCCCCAGTTTAAGTTCAATTGTACTCACAGCAGATTAAAATCATGTACCTTCAATTACTATTATTCTGATTCCATTCATATGTAGTGTGTTTCTCACAACTGGATATCTTCAAGTCCTTCTTCCATCCTTTATGCCATTGTTGTTGTACATTTTAATTTATCTTTGCAATACCTGGTAACACATCACTCCTTTTTTTGTTTTAGGTACTTAATTTTAAAGCGAATAAATAAATTTTATTTTACCATCAGTTTTTTAAAAATCAAGTAATCGGTGTGCAACCAAAACACACCAAGAACAAGTAAGTCAGCACAATCTTTATTCAATAGATGGACTGAAAAAAATGACAACTGCTAGAATTGTCAAATGCAAAAATATAGGACATCTAAGAATTAGGTGACTGTTATCTTTTATTGTTCATTATGGAGAATTTTGCTTAGGACAAATGCTAAACAAGACAGGATGCAGGCACAGCAGAAGTATATTAAACTGCCCCTGGCAAGCCAGGGTGTGTGGTTAACCTACCTATGGTGAAATGTTCAGAAGAACAAAGACAGTCTAATGGAGATAAAGACATAACAAAAGACCATTATGTAGGAATGAGCAAATTTGGGGGAAATGATACTCTTAGAAATATGAAAATATAAGTTTAAAAATCAATGAACAGATAAAATAGCAGATTAAACCAGCAGAAGAGATAATTAGCATACTAAAGTATTTATCTGAGAAAATTACCTCATATTGGAAAAATTACATAGAGACATCATTTAATGGAAATATGAGAGAGACATAGGTATGGAGAATGAAATGAGAAGGTCCAAAATATATTACATCATAGCCCAAAAAGGAAAGAATGGAGAAAAAGAAATGATCTCAAAAATAACCAGAGAAAAAGGACAAATCACTTACATAGGAATGACAGCAGACAAAATAATAATTTAAAAAATATTAAAGTATTCTTCAGAGTATTTAAAAAGTATTCTTCAAAGTATTGAAGGAGTATTGCAAATTACTTTGTATAGCTTATCATTTTGTGATGTACATATGTGAAGTGTTTACTTTGAGGTTCACAATGCAGAAATTTGTTCTAAAATTTTGTATAGAGGCATTAGAACTATATTAACAAGGTCAGGACAGCAATGATATCAAATCCTAGGATGACGTGTACCCATTGCATTTGTGGTTTATATTAAAAGTTACAAAATCTTTTAAAAATAGAGATAGTATTTGATTTAGAGAGAGAATTCATAGTTCTTAAGTATCTTAGATGCTTTAAATCTAGCAATCATGTTTGATTTTATTTACCATATTTTGCTGTGTATAATACGCACTCTTTTGCTCAAATTTTTAAGGAAAAAACAAGGATGCACATTATACATGGATATAATGATTACATACCATGGGCATAATAATGGGTATAAAACTCCCATGCGTAATGTGCACAAAAACACATGGGTGTGCATTATACACGGCAAAATATAGTACTAACATTTAATTAAAATAATTATATTTCAAAAAGGAATTAAGTACCTAAAATGGTATTATTTTTCTCTTCCTAATGTATTTAATACTTTAAATTTTTCTAATGCTGCCTGCCTTCTCACTTTGATGCTTTGGGGAGCAATTTTTAAAAAATCTTCCACAACATAATAAAAATAGTATATTTTAATATAAAAATAACACATTAAAAGTTTTACTTCTCCCGCATAATTTGGGCTCTTAGTTATAATAATTTTACTGTTCCACTTAATTGAAAAACTTCAGAAAATCTTGAGCACAATCCATAGCACAATCTTAATATGTCAGGATTGAAAACTCATTAATTTTCGAGCCTCACGTCATAGTTATCCAGTTTAACCAAAAAACATGTCCTTTATCTTTAAAGATTTATGCCCAGATATATCATATTAGACTCAAAACATTATATTGTTCTGAGGTAGCACCTGAGTAATTATGAAGTTACTTTTCTGTTATAATAATGAGCCATATCTCTTGTGCTTTCCTTTATATAATCTTTACTGCTTTGAACAGACTAATATTTGAGATTTCTGTTAATTGCTATTTATTTAGCTTTCTGACCTAGCTCTATGAATGACACAAGAACATTTTTGTAAATAACTTTAAGAATAGACCTACATTTGCCCTGGTTGATTCAGGCCAGATTTAACTTTGAGCTGCTAGAAATGAATACTGTCATAATTTTATTCTTTTTTTCTTCTTATTTCTTTCTTTTGAAACAAACCTCTCTTTCATGTTTTCTTGTCATTGCTATTGACAATCAGAGATAGGTCAAGAAGATTAAGGAAAATATTTCTTACATTAACCTATCATTTTGTAATTTGAAAAGGTTTTTTAAAATAGAGAATTTGCAAAAGCTGTGATATCTGAAAATTATTCTGAGAAAATTATAAAAAGTCTGATAGCTTCTGGGCAACCTACACTAATAAAAGAAAGAATACGAAGAAAAAGGCTGGGAAACCAGGATGGGACAGAATCTAGTATTGTCACCCCCTACATCCTCACCTTGTTTGCTGTTCTTACCCTAGAAGCAGACCTGGCTAGTATAGAAGTCTACCCCTTCCTATTACAATGTTAAACAAAATGTCGCTGCCTTCTGCCCCACTTAATATGCCTGCTTTGTGTATCTGTGGCTCTTGGATACTTAATTTTTATTATGTGAAGACAGGACCTGAGTTAACACTGTTCATAGTTATCTTATAAAATCATATTACCTGGTTATCAAATCAGGTTTCTTTTATGAACCTGAATTTTTAAATATCCTTTGTTGGTTGATTCTAGTAAATTTGGTTTGGCTCTTGCATATCCTAAACCACACTTCAGAATACAATTTCTACAACAGATCATTCAGCTAAAATGATCATCAAGGTACCTTTGAAAGAGAAAATATTATAAATGAATAGTCTTAGGCATGCATGCATATGTAGAGGTGTTCATTTCCACCCATTTTGACTAGGTGATGGGCAGCCAACTTCTTCCTCCTCAGTCCCACCAGCCACCCTAATAACATCCACTTTTCAGTTGCCTGTAGCCCTAACCCAAAGAACTCAATTCCAGTCCTAGGACATTTGTGTGTGTGCACCTACACACATATTCCTTATGCTTAGTTTTATGAAGTGCAATATTTTGTTGTGTTGTACAAGGTTAGACTTTATTTTGACTTCTTTTAAATCATAAACTTGAAGGTGACACAGGCTTTTCTTGGATTGTGAACTACCTTGTTCTAAGCACTGTAGTCTGGATGTTCTGAAAGACTCTGGGATCTTCAGACCTTGACTTACAGATCTTGATTCTGAAATATCAGCCCAAAATTCCATACCATAAAAATAATGTGTGTGTGTGCCTGTGTGTATAATGATTTCTTGAAAGATTTTCATAGTTATAGAACATCTTTTTTAGCTTTCAAATTAGAGTATACATAAGAACTGTTAATTTTTTCTTACCTTTTGCAACAGCATGGATGGACCTAGACATTATTATTCTAAGTGAAATAAGCCAGTCAGAGAAAGACAAATACCATATGATCTCACTTGTATGTGGAATCTAATGAACAAAATAAAGTGATGAACAAAATTGAGACAGAGGAATGGATACATGAAACAGACTGACAGCTGTCAGGGGTGGGACAGGGAGGGAGGACTTGATGAAAGAAAGCGAAGGGATTAGCCAAAGAACATATATGCATAACCCATAGACAGAGAGCATATGGCGATGGCCAGAGAGGAGGGGGACAGGGCC
Organism: Mormoops blainvillei; assembly: GCA_004026545.1. Classification (NCBI taxonomy): domain Eukaryota; kingdom Metazoa; phylum Chordata; class Mammalia; order Chiroptera; family Mormoopidae; genus Mormoops; species Mormoops blainvillei. The sequence continues at coordinate 25,888 of PVJD01000251.1, forward strand.
TGGGTGGAGGCAGGTGAAGGAGAGGAAATGGGGGCATTTGTAATAGTGTCAACAATAAAAATTAAATTAAAAAATAATTTTTTTAATTTTTCTTATCTTTTTTACATTTCTGCAGTTTTAGCTTTTTCACTGGCAAAGGATAGGCTGCACCTCTTTTTATTATTTTCTTTTTGTTGAATTTATTGGGATCACATTGGTTAATAAAATTATATAGGTTTCAAGCGTACAGTTCTATAATACATCATTTGTATATTGTAATGTGTTCACTACCCCAAGGCAAGTCACCTTCCATCACCATTTATCCCTCCATGCACCCTTCTACTACCCCCCAATCCCTTTCCCTCTGGTAATCAGACTGACAGCTGTCAAAGGTGGGGAGGGTTGCGGGACTGGGTGAAAACAGTGGAGGGATTAAGGAAAAAACAGTTACACCTCCTTTCAAATAGTTTTTAAAAATAGGTCTTTGATTATTTTTGTCCCTTGTTTAGACATTTCTCTTCCATATAATAAAGGTAAAAATTTTCTTTGATCTAACATGTCTATTTTATTTAATAAATAATGTGTTCTTCCTTTTATATTTCTTATAGATTATAGCTCACTGAATTTTTTAATCCATTATTATATATGAAGAGACTCTTACAAAGTAGATTTTTCTACTATGAAATATAATAATGGTTGATTTAAAATGACTATGGTAAGACGCATCTGTTTAGTATGAGTAGCAGAGCATTAATTGAGTTGAATAGACTCTTTGTGATCCCCAATTTTACATCACCCTGAGTCTTATTCCAGTCCTGACAAGAGAAAAAGACCTAGGCCACACCTTTCAATTTTAGTGTATGGTTGCTATGGAAATTATAAATCAATATAAACTTGGATTACCAATTTGAATAATTTATTTACCACAAGTGATTATAGACACTTGGTTATATTTTGTTCATCTTTGCTCAGGTACATAATTATGTTGCGGTTTTCTTTTGGACTTAAGTGAAAGCAAAATTCAGGAGGTGCCGTCCTTTTTTTCTTCAAAAGATATTTTCAGTCTTCTCAGATTCTTTCTCCAATCTACTTTAGAGGTTTTGTGGGAATGTCCAAGGCTATATACCTAGTAATTTGTATCTCCAAAACTGTTACTTGATAAATACTTACTAAGTTTTCCAGATTCTTGCTGGCATGTTGCATTCTTCAAACATCTGGTAATTAATACACATTCAAAACACACACAGCTACTCATAGCTTCACACTGCTTATTATAGAACTGTCAGTTTTCATAATTGCCTTGACTATTTATAACTGCAATTTCTGCGATATAGGTGACTTTAGATTTGTGCTTTAGTACAAATAATAGTACCAACATTTGTGAAGTACTTGCTATGTGTTAGGGATGATACTGAGCATTTTATATGTTCTACTCATTTAAACAGAGTAAGAGATCCTTCCTATATCTTAATAGGGGATAATGCCTTATAAACTGAAGTACATAGTAACAGATTAATGGATTAAGTTCAGAATTGGAGTCTATAGTCCTAAATTCCCTTGTGGACTTTTGTATTGATTTACTTTGTGGCTTTCGATTAGTCATAGAATTTATTGTTGTGTCTATTTCTTCACTTACAAAAAGAGAAGTAATAAAATATATCTCCTCTGTATTATATAATACAGGAATATTTTAACTATTTAAATAGAAGAATATAGGTGTTTGTAAGAAACGTACCATAAATAACTTCTGATGTGAATAATGTGGATAAATAATAGTATTTGTGTTTAGCTTGCCAATGTAGTGAATAAGAGAAATAAGAGCTTTTTCAGAGCATTATAAATTTATATGGTGTATCATGTTATACTACTAACATTATAAATATTGTGACATTCTTTTAGTTAACTAAAAATGCTTTCTATGTAGTGTTAAACACTTTAATTTTTAAACAGGGTAACAAATATCATTACCCCTTTTTACAAATGGAAAACTGAGACAGATAGATTTCTGGAAGAATAGCCAAAGTTGATAGAGGTTTAGTATGTGAATAATAAAGGATGATGATATTATAAATGATGAACAAAAAGCCTGATCATAACGTGAGCAGTTAGGAGCTCTAAAATCTTTAGACATGCAAAACTGTAGAGAACAAGTTATTTATGTGTATACATTTTTCTCTCATCTTTACTAGGAACTTCTAGGTTAAGTTTATCTCAAGAGAATCGATAGATCGAATTTCTTTGCTTTTAGGAAGTACAGTACTCATTTTCTTCTTTCCCAGTTGGCCCCTGATTTAAAACTGACAGTTGTATGAGAGGGCAAAAATGCAATATCCTATTATAATAATTAAAATAGGAACTGTTTTTGTGGGTTTTTTCCTCTCTTCTCAGCAATTTTTTCACTCATTTCATATTCTCTACCTCACTTGTTTCTTGCTTCTCTCACTTTGTCACATGTGCCTCTTTTGGTGAGAATCTGGTTTTGCAGAAAGAGAACCAAACATGACAATTTCGTGTTTCTAATGTGGATACTTTCTAAAGATGCCAGCAGTGAGAATTATCACAGCTCAGGGCAAAGGAGCAGATTTTTAGACTTTCTAAAGTCAGTTTGCAGTGAGCCGCTTGCAAATAGTACTTACAAGCCTAAGGTAGGAGGTTATTTCTTCTCAGTTAAGATGTTTAAGGACATCCTAAAGTTATATTATTACATGATTATTAAAAACTTACACTGTTTTTAGTAAACCAAGCAATTATGTGTAATCATAAATGAAGTGGAAATTCAACATATAGATTTTTTAGTCACCTGTTAGATTTCTGCTTATATACTACTAACCTAATATAATATTGAATGCCAATTGTAATTGAAAAATTAAATAAAACGAAACAAAATAAAAGTCCAGAGTAGCGGGAGTAAATAGACTAGGTTATATATTCTCCAGTTCACTGACCAAACAACAGCCTTTTAATACAATTTCAAATTGGATCATCTTTCAACACATCTTCAGATTTGAGAAACAGGTTATTTCCCCATTATATACATATTAACTTTTGAGGAGCATGAATGAATATCATTTTTTTCTATATAGTTGAAAGACATATAACCAACACCTTACCATAAGAGATACCTTGTTCACACAATGCCAAAAATAATGCATGTTGCAGATATAAAAATGGTAACAATCCATTGAAATATCTGTTCTTTCACATTTACCTGGAATGAGATATATGATAGTACCATTTACATAAGTAGAATATGAAGATATGTATTCTTGTGAAAACCTCTTATAAAATATAATTTTTTCACCTCAGTTCCCTGATTTTTGTATGATAATTTTTTATATTTCTTAAATTTTAATTTTTCTATAAAGGAGGGAAACAGTGTGAAAAATAACTGCAAAAGAAAAATGTTTTAGGACCTCCAGCCAAGATGGAGGCATAGGAAGATACACTTTGTCTCCTCGCACAACCAAAAGAAGGACAGCAACAAATTAAAAACAAAATATAATCAGAACTGCCAGAAAATCAAACTGTATGGAAGTCCGACAACCAAGGAGTTAAAGAAACATTCATCCAGGCTGGTAGGAGGGGCGGAGACGGGCAGCCAGGGTGGAGAGGACACGTGCAGTAAGGCAGCAGCTGGTGAACCAGGCAGTCCCACATTTGCGTGCAGATAAACCAGGAGGAAGAACTGGGGAGTGAGAGAGACCGTGTAGCCCAGGGTTCCAATGCAGGAAAAGAAAGCCTCAAAGCCTCTACCTGTAAAAACCTGTGGGGTTTGTGGTGGCAGGATAAATTACCAGTCTCACAGGCAATTCATTGGGGAGACCCACAGGGTCCTAGAACGTACATTAACTCACCTACCCAGGAATCAGCACCAGAAGGTCCCAATTTGCTTGTGGGTACAGGGGAAGCAACTGAGAGCTGACCAAGAGCCAAGCAAGCGACATTGTTCCCTCTCTGACCCCTCCCCCACATACAGTGCTGCAAGGCAGTAACTGATGTAGGTTGCCCCTCCCTGGTGAGCACCTAAGGCTCCACCCCTCACAATGTAATAAGTGCCCTGAGACATAAAAAAAATATATGACCCAGACAAAAGAACAGATCAAAGGTCCAAAAATAGAACCAAACAATAAAGAGATAGCCAACCTAAGAGATGCAGAGTTCAAAACCCTGGTAATCTGGATGCTTACAGAAATGGTTGAGTATGGTCGCAAAATGGAGGGAAAAGTGAAGGCTATGCAAAATGAAATAAAGAAAAATATACAGGAAACCAACAGTAAAGGGAAGAAAACTGGGACTCAAATCAACGATTTGGAGCAGAAAGAAGAAATTAATATTCAACCAGAACAGAATGAAGAAACAAGAATTCAAAAAAATGAGGAGAGGCTTAGGAACCTCTGGGACAACTTTAAATGTTCCAACATCCAAATCATAGGGGCACCATAAGGAGACGAGAAAGAGCAAGACATTTAAAACTTACGTGAAAAAATAATGAAGGAGGACTTTCCCAATCTAGCAAAGGAAATAGACTTCCAGGAAGTCCAGGTAGCTCAGAGAGTCCCAAAGAAGTTGGACCCAAGGAAGCACACAGCAAGGCACATCATAACTACATTCTCCAAGATTAAAGATAAGGAGAGAATCTTAAAAGCCACAAGAGAAAAAGAGACAGCTACCTACAAAGGGGTTCCCGTAACACTCTGAGCTGATTTCTCAAAAGAAACCTTACAGGCAAGAAGGGGCTGGAAAGAAGTATTCAAAGTCATGAAAGGCAAAGACCTACATCTAAAATTACTCTATGCAGCAGCTGTCATTTAGAATGGAAGGGCAGATAAAGTACTTCCCAAATAAAGGAATGTTAAAGGAGTTCATCGTCACCAAGCCCTTATCTCATGAAATGTTAGAGAGACTTATCTAAGACAAAGATGATCAAAAATATCAACACTAAAATGACAACAAACTCACAACTATCAACAAGTGAACCTAAAAAGATAAAAACAGAAACAAGCTAAGCAAACAACTAGAACAGGAACAGAATCACAGAAATGGAGATCACATGGAGGATTATCAGCAGGGAGGTGGAGGATGGAGAATGGGGGAAAAGATACAGGGAATAAGAAGCATAAATGGTAGGCACAAAATAGACAGGGGGAGATTAAGAATAGTATAGGAAAGGGAGACGCCAAAGAACTTGTATGTATGACCTATGAACATTAACTGAGGGGGGGTGCTGTTGGGAGGGGGTGTACAGGAAGGAGGGGAATAAAGGGGAGAAAAAAATGGGACAACTATAATAGCATAATAAATAAAATATATTTAAGAAAAGAAAAATGTTTTAAAGCTAAAGAACAATCACTGCTATATACTCAAGCTGGTTATTTAACAAGGGTTGGGATCTAAATATTAACAAACAAGGTGAGATTTTTCATAGTTAAAGTAACTGGGTTATCATAAAAAGTCATAGAAAGACATATTCTCAGTGGCTCACCAATTAAATAAAACACTGAAACAATTTCAGTGTTTTACTCTAACACTGAAATAAATAATTTTGTTGAGCCAGACGAATTGGCTGGCTTGCTTTAGGGACCATGTTATACATGAAATACTTATCTTTTAACATTAGAACCTTACTTAGTAGAGTGATATATTAATTCAGTGATGCTTATGGGAACTGAGATGAACTATAGGAACAGCAGAATTAACTCGGCATCTCATGCTCATTGCAAAGTATATTCATACGTTCATTGAATGGGATGGAAGATAAAATTGCCTACAGTACTTAAATTTTTACCCCCTTTTTTTTTTCGCTTCCTCTCTACATTTATACTGTCTCCTTTGATCTTTTGTCACAACCAGATCTTATTTAAATATCATAAAACTTTAACTGAAAAACAAAATAAAGAATATACATTTTGAAAAACTTTCTGCTTTTTCCAGGAGTGGAAGAAGTAAATATTTAAGAAGGAGGCTAAAACTCCATGGAAAAAAATACATTATCATCAGATCATATCTCTCAAGTAAAACTGGGATAACTACCCGTATTCTCAGTTGCAGCTTCTTCTTAACTATTTAGTTACACTGTTATGAGACACTGATATGGTATGATTGATTGAAAGGTGTTTGCAACTAGTATAAAATTAACAAAATCTGCAGGTGAATTTTTAATTAATTAGAATAAATTTAAGGCTAACCTTATAATAATGTGACTCTTAACTTTCATTCTGCTCTGTTTCTTAAATGAGAGGAGAAAGGAGTAGATTTATATCTGGCATTCCTTAAACATTCCTAGGAGTTAGTCATACATATAAATTGTATATATCAGGTCTTTGTAGTCCTGAGAAAAATATGTTAAGGATAGCGTCTCTGTACCATTCTAATATGACTATGTGTTTAACTGTGACATTGCATTGGCTTCAATTAAAGGGGAAGGCTCTGAATTGTTTATAATAACCCTTTTTTAAAGTGTAAAATAAAATTAATGTGTTTGCCCTTTAATGGATAGAGTAAGGAAAATTTAATTGACTGGCATTAAACTGCCTTTTTTTTACCTAATTTATCTCCTCACTAGGTCTACATTTTGCCTTTATGAAGGATTCTAACATTTATTTCAGTCTACTTTACCAAGTTGAATATAAGGTGATCATGAAGATTAGATCAAGTAATACACATTATCATGAGTCTACCTTATTTCTTCCATCTGCAGTGTTTTTCAGTGTGGTTTTCTGACTAGCATTGCAAGCGTAACCTGGCATCTGTTAGAAATGCAGGTTTTGAGGCCTCAGTCAGATATTCTGAATCCAAATCCCTGGGTGAGACCCAGCAATGAGTGTTGATCAAGACCTCTAGATGGTTCTGAAGCACACTAAAGTTCAAGAACCTCTCCTCTAACCATATCCTATCTTGATAGCTTTACAGTGTTATTAATAGCCACTGGATGGTATTTCAAAGATATTCTTTGCTACTTAAGATTATTTTATCAGCAGAGGGTACTGCAATAATTATTACAAGGAAATTTTACTAAATCTACATAGTCAAGTAACAAGCATGTAAATATTAATACAAATTATGTTCTTAATAAATGTCTATAAAAATAAGTAAAAGCACTGTTCTAAGTGCTTTTTCACAATGACCATGCCTGTAAGGAATTTCTATACGTTTGCATGTAGCTGTTGTGTTTCCTGGAAATATTTAAAAATAATTATCTGTTAGCAATAACATTTTTAAGGTCTTTTTATCTGAATTTCCCTGGCAAGTTCCCTGGCCTATAGTATCATTGTTTATATACAGACACCCCTTTTTTTTTCTGTTCTTTTTTTTTTTTTTTTTTGGCAACTTGAACAGTCTTTGAAGCATCTTTCTGACTTTAACATTATCTTCAAAGCGTCAAGGGTAAAATTAAAAGATCACAAGTGATTTTCCATAGGAAGTTGCAACTTTCATAGTTTAGAAGGTATTTAGAAGTTAAAGATAAAGTGTCTTATTTAAAGATAATGGCTGGATCCAATTAAACTTCATTGTTTTGGACTCTTCTAGTTCAGAAAAGATTATATCTGAAGTAGGAATATAAATTTCCACTATTGCTCAAGGAAAAGGAATTGATAATCAAATTAATAATGTACAAGAAAGTGGGAATGTTAAGCTAATTAAGAAAAATGGTTTCAAATTTTTAATGGCATCCTTTTTGCCATCGATTACGAAGTTTATTGATAATAAATAATTGTTATGTACTTAGATAATAATGGCATGGATAACCTTCATTATCTATAGCAAATTAATATATATGATTGAGGGGACAAAAGCTCCATTTGTTAAAACTATTCTTTTGTTTGGATTTTTTAATAATGTAGATCACATTTTCTTGTTTTATTCTCTTGTTCTTTGTCTTCTAGTTGTACTTCCCCATCTACGATTTATAGATACTTTCACCAGCTCTTGCTGTCCTGCCTCCCAGTGCCCACTTCATTTGACCTCTTAAGATCCCTTAAGGGGTTCCCTTAAGATGTCACTGTCTCAGTGTTCTGCTTCCTACTTCCGTTTGCCAACAATCTGAGATTTAGGTTCTTGCTCCCCATTCTCTTTTCCATCATCTTTAGTTCTCAACCATTGTTTCTAAGCTTGGTTTCTGGATTTTTGTATTAATTCTGTTCTCTAACCAGTATGATCAAAACTGCAAGGATGTAAGGTCAATTGGAAAGTAGAGGTATAGAGAGAATTGACATGTATTGAATAAGTACTCCATGCTAGGTGGTTTACTTATATTATTTAGCTCTCATAAGATATAGGTGTTTTGTCATTATCTCCATTTTATTCATAAGTACACTGAAGCTCACAGAGGTTAAATATTTTGTTCTAATGCACTCAACAACTAAGTGATAAAGCCAGGTTTCAACCCCATATTGGCTCACTCATTCATTAATTATTTTATTCATCAAAATTTATTGAGTACACATACTGCATCATGGGTATTGTGCTAGGTGCTACAATATATCAAGCCTGTATTCTTCTCATGGACCTTAACTATGTAGTAGCATTGTTTGACCTCACAGATGGTGATCTCACTGCTATACCAGTTTAAGAGGAAGAGAAAATGAAAAGGAAATATAAGATCCTAACGTTTCATGGAAAAGATATATTTGACCTAGATGTACGAAAGACCATATTTATGCATTACTTAGGGATACCCTATTGAAAAGGCTGATTTGTGTTAGTCCCAAAGAGTCTGACAATCTCCATCACCACTGTCAGCACCAATGCCTTTTAGTGACATGAACAAAATATATATTTTTTCCTTTTCTGTTCTAAAAATGTAAGATTTATGTCTATAAGCCCAAATTCTCTAGAAAGTCTTCAGAAAGAATTAACTGGCCTCCCTAAATTATGTGTGGAAAAAGATGAAGACCCCTGTGTAAAGAATACATACATCCGTTAATCCATCAATCCATTATGCATATATTTATATAGCTAGCTCTCTCTGTCTCTATATATATATCCTAAAGTTAATTAAGATGATTTACCCAAACACATAAAACACAACTTTTAATAAGATAAATGTGGAAAAATAAGGCAAGGAAAAATAAGATGAAATTAAGTTGTGTTCAGGAAGCCTACTAAAAATGTATTCACAAATTTGTCTCTGTCCTCAGGGTAACTTTTTTTTTATTGTTCTATTCCAGTTGTCCCAATTTTCCCGTAGCTCTCCCCTCCCCTACCCAGCCCTCCATCCCCACAGTCAGTCCCCACCCTGTTGTCCATGTGCATGGGTCATTTATAGCTGTTCCTTGACTAGACACTTCCTCTTCTTTTCCCCTTATTTCCCTCTCCCCTTCCCCCTGGCCACTTGATTCACAAACTTCTTAATTTAAAAAATAATAATAATTTTTTTAAAAAATTCTGTGGTAGCACAGAAAATAACCCATTTCTGGTTGTGACACTTAAAAGGAAATTTCTCCTATAGATTCTCCTAAAGTGGACCACAGCACAATGTGGTGAACAGTGGCCTCAAATACTTTCTAATATGACTATGTGTTTAACTGTGACATTTCATTGGCTTCAATTGCATGCCACAAAAGAAACATCCAATAAAACAATTCTTCGAAAAATGAGATGAGGCATTTCAGGCAGACCACTGTGATCTGTCAATTCCAATGGTATATTTTAGAGTCTCTAGAAATTTTAATGAATTGCATCCTTTTTAGGTAGTTTTCAAATGTAATTTGCTAATTGAGTTTTTTATGTATTAGGTGACAGTGAGTTTATACCCTTTTATATGTTCTCTTTCATTAATACAACATCAATGTGTAAAATTTTTCATAGAACACAGTGGGTGCCTAATTAACTAATGTAGAGATGGATTAATGTTTTACCCATCTCTTTAAAGTATCTAGCTAAGTGAAAGACTTCCTATCAGCTGTATGTTGATATTTTCTTCCCTTATCCTTAAATAAGGTATGCTACTATACTTTGGAGTAGATCATTATAACATGGTAATTGTGTTTCTTATCGAGAGACCTCAAAATCATACCAAATATATTAAATTTGGAAAACAAGAGATAGAGTCTGGATAAAGCTAGCTTGACAGTTTTAAGCTATGTTTGTAAATGAAAATGATCAACTCCCAATTTAAGAATATAAGAATTTCCTTTTCTCCTGCCTGCTGGCACTCTGTTTTTAAAGCACTTTTTATTAAAAACCATTTTGGTAGTGTTTTTCCTTTAAAATTTCAGGGAGGGGGAATTAAGGGATGAAAGGATTGAGCAAAAAGGAAAAAGGACTCATGGACGTACACAACAGGGAGGTGATTGCTGGGGCAAAGGGGGTATAAAGGGACTAAATGATAATGGAAAAAATATAATAAAGATTATATTTATAAAAATACCTGCCATTGTTAACTATTGCATATTACATCAATTCTAGTAGTCCTTTATTTTGTATAATTCTAAGGGGTTAACTAATTCATATGCATCTTAAAAGTTTACTTATAACATCAACTGATATCTAACACATACTTGATGTATAACTGCTTTGCCCAGTCCTCAACCTGAATTTTTCCCAGAGCTACAGTCTTATTTAGGAATATCTCTCTACTTCTAATTAAATATTGAAATATAAACCTTTCCCTCTATTGCTCTGTAATTTACTTTTTATTTTATTTGCATTTTTCTCATGTATATAGAATACTTTCTCTTACAAATTTCATCTAAATCGATTAAATCATATATTTCACAACTGATTGAATCATATATTTCACTCCCAAATTTTAACCTAAATCATATCTTTACCATCACAGAATAATAAATACATACCTATTTTGGTTCATCTTTAGAAAACGAAATTTTCGTGTCTCCTTAATTAGTTTATCCCAGGTTTAAACACACTTATCTTAAGAATGCCCTACCTCAAAACTTCTATTATATGATTAAAGCCTATCACTTTATTAATTCTTTTTAAAACAGACATTTAATTTATATTGAAGATATGGAGATATCAATAATATGAAGATATTTATTATGAAGATATGAAGATATATTAAAGATATATCTTTAATTTAATATGAAGATGTATTTAAGATATGGACTCTAGACCTTTCTTCCTACCCAATACATGGGAAAAGTTGACTGGTGACTTTTTGAGTTCCTTTTCATTATATCATAAAATTAGAACCAGGAGAGATACAAAATAAACTCAGGTTTTCATGGACTAATTATTTCAAGAGTAATTGACCAAAAAAATGCCCAGATTTCTTACCCTATGAAAATCTATGAGCTATTAGAGCAGTCTGATACTTCCTTTTAAAATTTAGGTTATGAGGAGAGATGAGACTTTTATCAAAAACTTCTGAGTTGTAAAGGATAAGAAAGGTCTACTAGTATAAAAGTTCCCCTGATGTCCTGGGCCTCAGCTCTGACTCATTGGTCCCAAAGAACTGAATCTTGATGCCTTAAAAAAGCGTTTGAGGAACTACAAAGTATGGTTTATAAAAAACATGGTTTATAATTATTTTAAAGTTAATTTTACTACTCTGCATTCCTTCTTTTTGGCTAATTTCACTCAGTTTACTATTTAATCTTTAATTACAGGCCACAAAAGAAGTAATAGAACGGGAAGCACCAGGGATGGCCCTGGCAATGCTGATGGGATCACTTAATGTTACACCTCTGGGCATGCTCTCTAGGTAAGAAAGTCACCAACATGTTACAAAGAAAATTAATTCCATACCACAATAGACTGGTAAACACAAGAACCTTGAGTTGTAACACTTAAGTTTGCCCTATTTGTTCCCCAGAATTAAAAGTCTTAGTATTCTGTCCAGTCAAATCTTGACCATAGTTTCTTTCATAATCCTTTTTATTTTCATATTATATTTAAAGTTTTAAAAAGTATTATATTACTGCTAAAAGTTTTCAGTGCTAACCCAGAGGAGAGTTCTGTTTATTAAGATGTAAAGTTATTCTTTTTTTGTGGTTATCTACAAGCATTAATATTCATTAACTGTCATTAAATCCTAATTTAATAAAACTAAGCAGTAGAGTCTTTAAAAATAAGTTGTTCTCACAAGTTATTCCAGTTTTTAACTAGACATATTGATATGTGGTCATGAAAAAAAGCTCAATTAATGATATTTTATTATTATATTAAATTAGTATATTTAAATCTGTGCCTTTGTTGACATAGAAATTGAAATACACCTCAATCTGATGGTTTCGTTATTTATTTATTATTTTATCAACTGTTATATTAAAATTCTCTTTAATGAGGATAATATATACCATTTAAGTTAAAGACAGAAGTATCAACTTAGTGAGAATCTGTTGATTTAATAACTTGATTAAATAGACAGTCTCAGATTAACGTAAATACACAGCAGCTTTATAATTTAAAGATTTCACAATTACTGTTTATAGCTATGTGTTGATCCTGTGTGCAATAATAATATAAAAGTAACTATATACATTTAATGCATGAGATATGAGTCATAATGCCCTTTCTGTTGCTTGGACTAAGTTTATGTCCCATTAATGGCAGCCACTTGAAGCATAGCCATAAGGAAATGTCAGTGGTCATTAAATACAGTATTTCCTTTGCTCTCACACATCTTGTATTGTAACATTTTATTTTAGTGGGAGCAAAAATAGAATAAAAGTAGAAGGGTAGAGATTTTAAATTTAAAAATCCATGCTGATCTTTAAAGAACTTATATTGATTCTTTTATTTTGTTTATTTTTTAACCCTTACTTATATTAGCTATACATGAAGTCAAGGGGTCACCTTTGAACCCTTTTCTCTGTGGAATTAAGAGCAGTGATCTTTGAACATAAAAGAAGTCTTTTTGGTATACAAGACGTAGTGTCAAGCAAGACTTAAACTTTATCTCTTGTTAATTCTTTTATAATAAAAATTCTAACTTAGCAAATATGGTCATACTCTATTTGCCGGGGCCCATATTAACCATTTGGGATACTAAGGATAGAAAAAGAAATAAGGCCTGGTCCTTAACTTAAGGATCCCACAGTTAACCAGGAAAACTTGTTCTTTGCAACTGTTAAGGTAACTCTTTAAATTGGCTAAAGCTTTCTTGACCTATTATAGAAATATTACTTTTTGTCTTGTTGAAAGATTTTTCTGGATGAACTCCTTTCTACTTTTTGAATGTACATAATTACTGAGCACTGGACTGCTGAGTAAGTGGAAAATTAGCATAAGCTGATTCTAAGTACTTTGTATAAGCTTGTCATCTTTATGCTGAAGGCTTTGAAAATGAAAACATACACAGAAGGGTAACAGATTCCTCTGACTTTTCTTTTTGTTCATTGCTGATTTAACAGAGTTTTTACAGATTTGAAACAGATAATAGTCTACATGAGTTATAGAAAAGGGAATTGTAGAATATTTCCATGAATGTTCATTTTTTTGTGCTTATTAAAGCTTTTTTTTAAATGTCACTTTTAAAACAGCCATGATTAGATTGATGCTTTCCTTCTACAGCGTTTTTACCTTGTATGTAATTTGGGCTTTGTACATGCTTCTGTTATAACACATGCTATATTTTAGTAATTTACTTACTGGTCTATATTACCTTATTTGTATAAAATACTTAAATAGGAGCTTTATCTTATTCATTTTTACATCCTCAGCCCCCAAAACAACTTTTGACACATAGTAAGTACTCAAAAAAATGTTTATTGTTATGGTTGCTATTGATAAAACAGTATTTCATTCTAGTTCTAACAGAATTTTTTTGAGGTAATGTATCATGTTGGTGCCTTGCATTCCTGTTTTTATCTCTAGAGAGCAGAATTAAATAAAAATAACTTTTAAAATCACTAAGTCTGTTTCAAATCATTTTTATCAACTTGAATACTTAATATACTACAGGTTTTCTGTGCAGGTAAGTTGGAAGATAGTATCAAGTAATGGTTAAGAGCATAATCTCCAAAGTCAAACATCTTACTTGGGTTCTAGTCTGGCTCTTCTACTTACTAGCTACTTAACACCTTTTTTGTATTGTCATCTCTATAATGAAGATATAAATAGTACCAGTCTTCTTGGATTGAGTGAGTGAATCCATATAAAGTGCTTAGAACAAAAACTGATTTATAATGTCTTATTTAAGTGTTAATCATTATTGTTGTGTTATTGGTTGAGAATTCCAGTTCTTTTGGGGGAGGGGTGGAGGCTGAGTCACAGAGAATTTTCTTTTATTATTTTTTTAAATTTATTTTTTAAATTTTTGTTGTTATTATTCAGGCACAGTTGTCTCCATTTTCCTCACTGTTCTCGCCTGCCCCACCGACCCCCACTTCCCACCCTCAATCCCTACCCCCTTTGGTTTGTCCATGGGTCTTTTATACATGTTCCTTGATGACCCTTCCTTTTCTTTCTCCTATTATCCCCCTCTCCCCTCCCCTCTGGTTACTGTCAGTTTGTTCTTTATTTCAATGTCTCTGGTTATATTTTGCCCAGTTCTTAGGCAAATCTGCTGGAAAGATCTTCTAATAGTTTTCCTTCATCTGAAAATACCTTTATCTTACCTTCATTCCTGAAGAATATTTTCACTAGACAGAGAATTCTGGATCGATAGTTTTTTTCTTTCAGCACATATTCCTACATATTCAGCTCCATGATTCCTACCGAAACTCAAGTGATTCAAAGAAAACAATGCTAATAAGAAAAATTATAGCTGTAAATGCTTACATTTACGAAGAAAGATTTCAGAACAATTGCCTCACATTACAACTTAAGGAACTAGAAAAAGAAGAATAAATGAAACCCAAAACTAGCAAAAGGAATAAAATAATAAAGAGTAAAGCAGAAATAAATAAAATAGAAAATCAGAAAACAGTACAGAAAAAACAAACTAAACCAAATACTGGATCTTCAGAATGATCAACAAAATTGACAAACTACTATATTGACTAGGAAAAAAAGAGACATAAAATACTAAACTCATAAATGAAAGTGAGAACATTACTACCATTTCTACAGAAATAAAAGTGATTATAAGAGAGCACTATGAACAATTGTATTCCAGTAAATTGGATAACCTAGATGAAATGGACAAATTCCTACAAACACAAAGCCTAGTAGATTGAATCACAAAGAAATAGAAAATCCAAATAGATCTATAACTAGTAAGGAGATTAAATCAGTAGTTAAAAACCTACCAATAAATAAAATACCTGTATGAGATGGCTTCACTAAATAATTCTATGAAACATTTTTAAAAATGGACACTTATCCTTCTCAAACTCTCCCAAAAATTTGAAAAGAAGGAAGTACTTCCTAACTAATTCTACGAGGCTATTGCTATCCAGATAACAAAGACAGGCAAAAACTATAAGAAAGCTACAGACCAATATTCCTTATGAACATTGATGCAAAAATATTCAACAATATACTAGAATACCAAATTCAGCAGCATATTAGAAGAATTATGCACCATGACCAAGTATGATTTATCTCTAGAATGCAAGGATAGTTCACCATACAAAAAGCAATCAATGTAATATATCACAGTTACAAAATAAAAGATAAAAAACACTTGAGCATCTCAATTGATAGAGAAAAATCATTTGACAAAATTCAGCGTGCATTCGTTAATGATGCTTAAACTGAAAATAGAAGGAATCCATCCTAACATAACAAAGGCCTATGTACATATTTCCCAGAGCATTCTACACATTCAGTACACTCCTTATCAGAATTTCATGGCATTTTTCACAGAAATAGAATAAATAATCCTAATAAAACTACAAAAGAGGCCAAACAACCAAAGCATCTTTATAAAAAAGAAAAATCACTTCCTTATTTCAAACTATATTACAAAGCTATAGTAATCAAGACAGTATGGTATTGGCATAAAAACAGACCCGCAGATAGGTGGAACAAAATAGAGAACACATAAATAAACACATATATATATGGTCTACTAATTGAATACAAAGGAACCAAGAATATACAATGGGGAAAGGATAGTCTCCCCTATAAATGTTGGGAAGACTGGATAGCCACATGCAAAAGAATGAAATAGGACCGCTGTCTCACACCATATGCAAAAATCAACTCCATATAGGTTAAAGACTTGAATATAATACCTGAAGCTATAAAACTCTTAGAAAAAAACATTAGGAGTAAGATCCTGAACATCATTCTCAGCAGTGCTTTTCTGGAATTGACTTCAAAAGCAAAGCCAAAAAAGGAAAAATCAGCAAGTGGAATAACATCAAACTGAAAAGCTGTGCAGCACAAGAAACCATCAGCAAAATAAAAAGGCAACCTACAGAATGGGAGAAGATATTTGCAAATAATATGTCTGGATAAAGGTTTAATATCCAAAATAAATATAGAAGATACAGAAGTCATGAAACTAAAACAAAAAAAAATAATCTGATTAAAAAATTGGCAGAGGATCTAAATACACATTTTTCCAAAGAAGACATCCAGGTGGCCAACAGATACATGAAAAGATAGTCAATATCATTGAGTATCAGAGACATGCAAATCAAAACTTCACACCTGTTAGAATGTCTGTTGTCAAAATTCAAGTGATAACAAAGAACATGTGGAGAAAAGAGAACCGTTGTATACTGTTGGTGGGAATGAATGTACATTGGTTCAGTCAGTGTGGAAAACAGTATGGAGATTCCTCAGAAATTAAAAATAGAACTACCATATTGTCCAGCTATTCTACTCTGGGTATTTATCCAAAGGAAATGAAATCACTGTCTCAAAAAAATACCTGCACCCCTGTGTTCATTGGATGATTATTTAAAATAACTAAAACATGGAAATAACCTAAGTGTCCATTGATGGATGAATGAATAAAGAAGAAATTATGATGAAAATGTCCCTAACCTGGGGGTGGATGTATATATGTGCAATGAAATATTATTCAGCCATGAAAAAGGAAATCCTGCCAGTTGCAACAACATGGATGGGCCCTGAGTGCATTTGCTAAGTGAAATAAGTCAGAGCAAGATAAATACTGTATAATCTTATGTGTGGAATTTAAAATAACCAGACCCATAGAAACAGAGAAGAGATTGGTGGTTGCCAGAGTCAGGGACTGAGGAGAAGGTAGAATGGGTGAAGGTGGTTAAAAGGTACAGTCTTCCACCTATAAGATACACATACCCTGGGGACTACAGTTAATAATACCATTTTTTATATTTGAAAGTTTCTAAGACAGTAGATTGTAAGAGTTCTCTTCACAAGAAAAAAATTGTAACTGTAGTTATGGATGTTAACTAAACTTACTGTGATAATCACTTTGTAGTACATGCATATATCAAATCATTATGTTCTACACCTAAAACTGATACAATTGTTTGTCAATTAAATCACAATTGATAAAAGAATATGGAAAGTTAAAAATAGTTGCAAACTCTTCTCTTTGTGAATAGGAAAATAAAAAACAAAATAGAAGATAATTTTATGTTATTTTAGAGAGCGAGAGTAGTTAAAGAATAAACTCAATCATAGAAGTTTTGGAAACATATTTTTACATGACTTTTTCAATCTTAGCTGTGCAATTTTAGAAATAGACTGATCAAATCAGTACCTTTGATTCAAATTATGAAAATGAGATGTTGCCAGATAGAAGTAACCCAGACAGTTATTGGTAGAGCATGATTTCAACTCATGAAATCCTTCAGTTCTTATCTCAGTTTTCCAGTGCCTTCCTACTGTTTATGTTTCTTATGTAACCACTTGGTTTAAAAGAGGCCTGGAAATTTACAGTCATCTCTGAAAGACCTTTTACTTTAAATTGACAGTTTATCAGTGGATCTGTTAACTGAGTTCACCAAACTCTCCCCACTGCTCTTCATTTGTGAGACATGTTATTTTACTTTAAAACTTACTTCCTGAGAAGTGCTCACATGTCTCATTTAGCTCGAGTGCCTTATGTGCTAGACTTTTAAACATAAATATTATTATGCTAGGCTTTTTTAATATACTGTGTCATTGAAATCATTTTTTAAATTTTTGGGGGTGAGAATAAAGGGTAGAGGGATTGAGGAAACAGAAAAAAGGACTCATGGACATGGACAACAGTGTGGTGATTGCAGGGGGCAGGGGATATGAAAGGACTAAATGGTAAAATCTCACAACTGTATGAGGTATGAAGAATCTGAAGTTGAGAAAACTTCAGAGAAAAAATATAATTTAATCATTATTTCTTTAAGGTGGCTTTGATTTGTTCTTACTCCCATGTTCAGCATATATTTCCCATCTACCGCACTAACCATTATTGTAAAAACCGCAGGCAGATTTCCCAATTTGTATAGCAATTGGTGAATCTCTAGCCATAACAATTTTATTTCTAAAACAGTTGTTTACATGTAAAGTACAGTGATTGATTGTTGTTATTAATGTGTTTAAACCAACCATACGTTGCCATTTAGTATTCATCAAGTTTCTCCTTCCTTTCAGACCTGTCTGTGGAATCAGAGGGAAAACTCTCATAATTAACTTGCCAGGTAGCAAGAAGGGATCTCAGGTAAGAAACCTTGAGAAATATATGATTTAGTGTACAGAGTTTTGGCCAGCTGTGAGAGTTAGCCAACCAAAAAGTTGGAGCACTCCACAAGACTACCCTCACTTCTGACACCAGCTGCAATTCAGTGCATTTCCAAAACCACTCCCAGTTTCAGTAGTTTGCTAAAAAGACTCACAGAACTCACTGAAAGATGGTATACCCATGGTTATGGCTTGTTACAGGGAAAGGATACAGATTAAAATCAATCAAGGGAAGAAGTAGAGGAGAATTACCAATGGGAGCTTCTAGTATTCCCCCTGTGGAGTCATGAATGCATTAAGATCCTGGCATCAATGTATAACAACACGGAATATTGCCAATCAGGGAAGCTCAAAGCCTTTGGTGTCCAAAGTTTTTACTGGAGCTTATCACATACTGCTCATATGGTTGACCTTTAATCTCTAGCCTCTTCCCAGAGGTTGGACTGATACCTTTAATGTCCAACGCTTTCCAAAGGCAAAACTGATACCACACTGCCCAAACCCCCCATAATAAATAACACTGTTAGACTGTCTGGTGGTCAAAGTCCCCCGTACAAAGATGTTGCTATCACTTCTCAGTTACTGAGGGCAAAAACCAGACTCTCTTTGAACAAGGTTAATTCCTTATTAGACAAGCTACGCCCTGGCCTTTGGCCAGTGCTATCTTACGGCAAAATGATTTTGTCTGGCTGGACATCTGTATTGACTCTAGCCTTTTTATTATAGACACAAAACAGTACACGTATGAATATACCTAAGATTTGGAAAAGCCAGTGTGGGATTGGGATAGATTTAGAGAAACAAGTAATCCATTCTCTGTAGCTATTGCATATATTTTCATATTTTTGTACTGATTTGCTGATTTATCACCTTGATCTACTACTTATAGTCTGTAATAGAAATTAGAAATTATGCATAGAAAATAGCTCTCTTTTTCAGACCAGTCATTTTCCTTTGGTATTACATTTTGAGGAAGCTTTAACTCAGTTTCCCAGTACATAAAACCACAATATCAGTTGTATGATCTTGCTGAACTGTCAGTATTATAACATATCACAGTATAATAGTAGATATAATATGAAAAATAAGTGTCAGAAGATACTGGTGTACTTCACTGGATTTCTTAAACACACATTAACAGTTAGCCTAGTCTGTCATCGTATCATAGGACAAAAATGCCTCCCAGAATGATGCTGCTCAGGTGTAAGGCTTGGCATGTTCCAAAAGCAGTAGTCTCAACAACATATGGTTTTTCCTTTCTGGTACCTGTTACAACCGAGCTAAGAAACAATATCATCTCTTGTTTTAAACCTCTTTTAATACACCAATATAATATTGGATTTCCCTCATTGTATAACCCATTTATTCATTCATTAACTTTTAGCTACCATTTCTTCTCTCCGTTTATACCCAAACTTTTCCTTTGAAAATCTTTGAATGAGACAGTTGGTTTGGTGACTATGCGATCTGGATTGCCATCAATGATGCTCGTTTAGCAAGTGCCTCACACCCAGTTCATTTCCATTAATATAAGGTAGGGTTACTTAGGAACAGAACTAATAGGCACTCACAGTTACAGCCCTGGTTCTAGAGGTTCTATATCTGATAGAAAAAAAAGAAAGAAAGAAAGAAACGTTGAGGTGATGTGGGGAAGAAAAGTATAGTCCTAAAATAAAAAGTATATCCTAACAGCATCCTCCCCCAGCCCTTACTTCCCCAGAAAAGTAGAGGAATCTGTCTAGTGGGGACTGTCCCTTGGCCTCCCTCATGTTGAATGTGATCACACACCAGTGAAGGTGTGTAAATCAGCCCTTCAAGTCTTATATCCTCCCCTGTGAGATAACAAATATTTCAGTTGTCTATCCAGTTTTCAATTTTCTATTCCAGTTTCCAATTTTCTATCAAATCATTGCACTGTAGATGAAAGTGTATTCCTTGATATAATGGTCATTGATACAATATCTTCTGTTCTGAGCCTTTCATAGTACACTGAGCATTTGTATCTACCAATGGGTAAGCAAAACCCAGTCTAGAGTAAGTGTCTATTCCTGTTAGGACCCATTTGTAGCCTCCAGGAACTAGTGGCATCAGGCCAACTTGCTAGCTGTGTGCAGGACCTTCCCCCGTGGGATCTTCTGCATAGCCCTCTGCCGTCTCTGTCTCTCTTGTTAGCAGACAGAACAGTTCTTGTTGGCATTTTGTGTCTCAGAAAGTGCAAGGGGAATATATCTACATTCATCCCATCTCTGAAGCCCCCTAATGTCCACTGACCTCATGGGCCCAGGTGGCCATTTCAAGAAGCACACCAATATCTGCTCACCACTTCCAACCAGTTTTTAATTCTGGAAGGGGATTCTTTTGATGGGCATTAATATATCCTACTTTAATACACCCCTTGCATTCCCAGAATGATTCCTATAGGGCCATGCCCCATACAGGAATCTCTGTAGTAGGCCAGTTTGCCGTTGTCCTTCAGCCTGACCATATGGCCAGGCCATTAGACCTTTCCCATGAGTCAGTAAAAACCCAAACATAGGGCCAAACATCATGCAGTTCAGCCCATCGAGCTGATTTGTTTTTACCTTCTTCAATCAGAGTGGCGGCCTTCCAAACAGGATGCTGTCCCTTCACCTTGGAATTGCCATCCATAAACCAAGCAGCTCTTTGTTGATCAATAGAAAGCTGTTTATAGGGCACCGCCCAAGTGGCCCAAGTGGCCATAGGATCCAGCAGCTCCTCAGGTGGTTCCGAAGTCGGCCCTAGGTGAAAAGAGGCTACCTGCTCGTGAGTACCTCCTTGCATTCTCCTGGTAGCATGATCCTATATCCACCATTTCCATTTTATTATGGAACTCTCCTGGGCATTGCCTTCCCCTTTAGAGCATTTCTCTGACATTACCTAAGACATTATAGATATCTCAGGTTTCAAGATTATATTATTTTATACCCATCAATAATAAGGGAAGTCTCAAAGTTCAATAACAATGTAGTAATTGCCTTCTCAAGTAGAAATTTTCTGGTCCAAAATCCCAGCAGTTGTTCCTATGTGGCACTTACATGTTTTTGCCTTAAGCCCCAGTCTGCACACCACTCAGGGCTCTTGTACAGCAAATAAATGACCTTTGTGGGATCAGACAATCTTACTGATTCCCACTTAGCATATCTAATCTATATTGGGGAAGAGTGGGTTTACATGTTTTCTGTTTTGCAATACTAAGTAGGGGGAAAATTCTCCCAACACAATATCCATTCCCATAATACATTCAAATAAAGGAGATTCACCACTTCACATAAAGTTCACTGTACAAACATTCTGTTTCATCCAAACTTTTACCTTAATTCCTATTTCGTTCCTATATCCCCTCAATTTAATAGTATCCCCTCATTAGGATTTCAACAGGTTTTAGAATCATAGTATATGGGATTCCCATGTCAGAAAGTTCCCCCAAAATCTCATCTTCATTCCCTGACCATTTTACCCATTTTTTGCATATGGCCTTGAACTTTTAGGCCTGTGTTGGGCCAAAGGATCCAGACTCTTTGGTCTGGATTTATATTAATGGGACCATCACTTTAAGTGATTCAAGGCGAGGTTTCTTACAGTCATCTTTGCCTTCTAGCTTTTTAAATATTTCTAAACTAAAGTCAGTAGAGATTTGTTTAGGACTCAAAGCCCTCATATTAAACCACATTGTCAGACTGTCCCAGTGGCCATAGTCACCAGGAAAACAAAGACCCTTCTATCAGGAGAGCAGCAAGTGCTCCCAGCTGTTTTCTCAACCCACAACAGTACTACATTAAGACCTTTGTTTTGCCCCTATCAGTGCTCACTTTATTAGCCATTTCACTTTTGTTTGTTTGTTTGTTTAATTAAATTCGTGGGGGTGACATGGATTAATAAGATTATATAGGTTTCAAGTATATAATTCTATGATACATCTGTATGTTGCATTGTGTTCCCACCACCCTAAGTCAAATCTTCTTTCATCACCATATATTGGACCCCCTTTACCCTGGTAACCACCATAATACTGTCTGTGTCTTGAGATTTTGTTTGTTTGTTCATTTGTTGCTTTCAGTTTTATGTCCCACATATGAGTGAAATCATATGGTTCTTAACTTTTTCTGTCTCACTTATTTAACTTAGCATGTTATTCTCAATTTCCACCCTGCCAAGACAAGTTCCTTGTATCTCTCATTCTCTTTCCCCATTCTCTTATGAATCGCTCTAACTTTATTCACTATTTATTGCTTCAACCTAACTTTTTTCCTTTGGAAGCAGCTCTGAGGCTACCAACTATATATCAGACCAGCCAGAAACTCAGCTTGGCTCAGCCTCAGGATCCACCCCAACATTCTCCCTTATATTCACTTTGACTAGCACAGATAACAGTAACCAAGGGATTGTGTATGTACCTTGTTTCTTGTTATTTTGCATTTATTTATGCATCCAATGGCACAGCTCCTTAGGAGTTGAATCTTTCATTTCAAAATTCCATTGCTAACTTTTATCTTCTATAACTACTCGCAGCACAGCTGCATTTCCATTCTGTGGGTGACCCTGTGTTCATTCAGGCTGTAAAGAGTCATTATTCCTCACTCTCTCTTCTTTCCTCCTCCCAGATCACATGTTTCATGCATCAGTCTTTCTAATGAATGCCACTCCGAACCCCAATTGTAAGGAGTTTTGGCCAACTGCAAAAGTTAGCCGACTACAAAGATGAAACACTTCACAAGACTGCCCTCACTTCTGACACCAATTGCAATTCAAGGGATTTCTGAAACCACCCACAGTTTTAATAATTCAATAGAAGGACTCCCAGAACTTCCTGGAAGCTGCCATTCTCACAGTTATGGTGTATTACAGGGAAAGAATATAGATTGAAATCAGCCAAGAGAAGAAGCAGATAGGGCAGTCTATGAGGGGTACCAAATGAGGAACTTCTGGTCATTCTCTCATTACCTTCTCACCATAATGTGAGAATATATGCACAGAGTATTGCTGGCTAGGTCCTCTCACTTTTGCCTCTGATGTCTAGAGTTTTTATTGGGACTTAATCACATGTTGCCCACATAGCTGACATTGAGCATAATCCTTTCCAAAGTCAAAACTGATGACTTTACTGCCTAGTTCCTTCCAGAGGCAAAAGCAGTATGTTTCCCCAAACCCTCATAATAAACTGTAATGTTACACTGTACAGTAGCTAAAGCCCCAGGCTTTTAGAGAGAGGAAGGGAGAGAGAAAGAGAGAAACATCAGTGTGAGAGAGAAACATCAATCAGTTGCCTCCTGTACATGCCCCAGCTAGGGATCAAACCCACAACCTAGCTATGTACCCTGACCGGGAATCGAACCCACAAACTTTTGGTGTATGAGACAGTGTTCCAACCAACTGAGCACCTGGCCAGGGCACAAAGACACTTTTATCAGACATAACATTCCAAGGAACCAGAGATCAGCTCCCAAAATCTGAGCGTAAAGGCCAGACCTCCCTTTGGTTACGATTAAGTTCTTTGTTACACAACCTTTATCAGTAAAGTGATTGAACCATACAAAGAGAGGTCAAAATATTAGGCATACTTTTGCATTGTCCAGTAACCCTACATAAATTTAATGATACGTCTTTACAGCTTACTTTTTAAGGTAAGTTACTTTAAATGTAAAAGAGAAAGGCTTCTGCCCAAACACGTTCCCCAGACATATCTGGCACTGTGTTCTAATGTTAAAGTTCTCGCCTATTCTCTTTTGGGTGATATATTATTGATAATAGTGAGCAGCTGAGCAGAAGACTATATTGACTTTAATGCAGTGTTCTGTACAAACTTATATCTAATGTTGCCTAGCTATACTTTGTAATGGTAGTCAGAACTTGAGATCTCTGAATAAAATATTTCAGTCCTCAATTGGTTTGTTAGTTACAGTGCTCTGCTCTAATTAGAAAAGTGAAAACTGGGTTTTTTTCCCATAATGTATCTTTAAACCCCAAAGTTATATTTATAATTTTTTTAATGTACAATGTGTTTATATAGTACTATAGTCCTTCAGAGAATACTTTACTATATTCATGCCTACTTCATATTTCATATTACAACAATAATGCTTTAAATATGATTCATTCTTAAGACTGATAAAGAAAAATACAAATCCAAAATCACAAATAAATTTGATTGCTACCATTTTATATGCCTACAAGAGTATTTCATCTTCATTTTTTTCCTCTTGCATACAGGAATGTTTTCAGTTCATACTGCCAGCTCTACCTCATGCCATTGACCTTTTACGTGATGCCATTGTAAAAGTAAAGGAAGTGCATGATGAACTTGAAGATTTACCTTCCCCACCACCTCCTCTTTCCCCTCCTCCCACAACTAGTCCTCATAAACAGACGGAAGACAAAGGGGTTCAATGTGAGGAAGAGGAAGAAGAGAAGAAAGACAGTGGTGTTGCTTCAACAGAAGACAGTTCTTCATCACATATAACAGCAGCAGCTATTGCTGCCAAGGTAAGCCTGCTGAGAGACTCAGAGATCTGAAGGACCCACAGGTAAATGGACTGATTTCATCACTCTTCCCATGCCATCATTCCATAAGTTTAAAATCTCTTCAGTATATCCTTTATAAAGAACTGGGATACTCATGACACTTCAGAGCTGTGTTTCCTCCACAGCATAGAGTCCTTGAAGGCATGGAAGCATATTCTGAGTGAGGAGGCATTACAGATACTGCTGTTATAGTGAAGTAAGAACTGCAATGATAAACAATGTGACATTGGAGAACTCTGCGGAGATGTCATTTTTATTGTCATACTAAATACACAATGTTCATATATTCAAAACATCAAATATTAACCAATTCTTAAAGGAAGAGCAACCTAAAGGTAGGAGACCCTAAATGATTCAAGAGATTAGTTAAAAAGATTAATAAAGACTTTTTAATGTAAGGCTTTTCAGCAATTAACTGAGCACTTATTTAAATACAACTTGATGCAAATTACCATCATGGTGTAGAGAGGAAACAGATATAAGTTATTTTCATTTTAATTTAATAAAGTAATATTATTAGGACTATATCAAAGTATTAAAAATTCTTTTGGGGAAATTCTGGGGGTAAATAGAGTATCTTGAAGTACTTAAGTAAATTTAGTCATCTTAAAGTCACAGAACATGATTTATATTATTACCATACCTAGTATAATCCACCCAGTATGTTTTAAAATCATCAGAAAGTAACATATCACTTCTGGGAATATGATTACTTATTGATTGAGAGCATACAGATTGAAAATCTAATTGCCATTTTAAGTAATTCCTAAAGTTTTATGGATCATCCAGATATTTTGGTTAAGAGGATAGCATTTTTGGACAACATATAGATTAGAAAGGATCATAGAGATCCTTTTGAAGTGTCCATTCAGATTACTAGATTCTTTCATTAAAGACCAGATAATTTTATCTCCAGACCTATTTAATGATCCATTAAGTTCTTACTTAAGGCTAGTAAGTATTTAAGTTGTATGTGAGGTTTGTTTTGTTTTGTTTGTTTTTATGAAACTTACTGGTGGATTACGTACATTTAAAAATAAGTGTATGTTCCTTCTCTTTTACTCTTACAAGAGTAAAAAGCACCATCAATTTCAATATTAAGAAAAAAGCTTATAGCATTTGAAATCTAAACTGATTTGGCATTTCATTGTTCCATTTGTTTTTCACCCTTTTTCCTTTCCAGTCATTTTGCTTGTGTAGTTTCATGTTTTCTTGTCACTATATTCATAGTTGTTATGTGTTGTGCATTAGAAGCATCCATTCTACACCAGTCCTGCTGTTATCATGGCACACGGTGAGCAGCCCATCCCTGGTCTCATCAATTATTCCCATCATGCAACAGGCAGTGCAGATGAACGGGTAAGAGGCTTTTGCATAAATGATTTTGCAAGCATACCGTCTACTTCCTATATTGGAGGTAGGCTATAACATATTATGGAAGATGTGTTTTATTCTGAAGGATCTTCAGCAGTGCTTTCTTGTGAAAGTGTAAGTGCCACAGAGTATGCTCCATCACGGAATTTAATTTAATAGAGTTTCTCCTATACCTAAACTAATATTATTAAGATTCTGTAGTATGTGGCAAAGAGCTTTCATCACATGACTTCCAAGAAATTCATTGCTCAGGCTTTATTTTTGCATTTAGCAATTTTATCACATACCTTCAAATAAATTGCCTGAATTTATTAAAGTAATACCTTTAAGAGATTCACCTTATGTCTTAAAATCTAAACTGATTGGTCAAGTTAATAATTTCATTTGTATTAACATTGGATTTTTTTGCTCATGGTTTTGCATCTTATTTTCTTTTCCTTCACTATGTTCTCATTACAACTATTTAGAGTCTTGATACAAATCCTGAGATTCCTAATCTTCCATTAGAAATTTTTAAGGATACATATCACATCTTTCAGTCCCTGACTGAATTATAGTTTGTAAAAACTACCAGGCTAGAAAAGATTAAAGCAGTGATATTTTAGGCCATGAATGCCAAAAACAAAAAAAATCTATCTCAATCCTTATCATGGATAAAAATGAGAGGAAAAAAGAGGTACTAAAGTAAAATTTGACTTTAAATACTTAGGAAGAACAAGCACTCAGAATTTGGGGAAGTAGGTGGGTAGAGAACTAGTATCAACAGTCTCTCGGGAGATACACTACCGAAATGAAGACTTATATCCTTACATCCAACAAGCACTGCCTGATTGGAAATAAACTTGGGCTAGTCAAAGGACAAGTAGAAAATTTAAATATTGATTAGTAAAATTATTAATGAATTTCAGTTGACAACTAGTATGTGAATTCTCGATATAGCTCTGTTATAAATTACAAACATTCAAAAATATACCGAACTTGAAGCAGGACTGTTTTTTGTATTCTCATCTTACAAAACAGCCACAGCATCTTATAAAACAATAACTAATGGTTATCCTGATTTTCAAACTGAAGTATTTGTATGTATAACCAAACTTTTAACTTATCATATCTTGAGTTTTATATTATTACACTCAAAATTATTTTAGTAACATTTTTTTAGTTCTTCCATGGATTGCACATAACTAGTACCATGCTAGATGCATGAAAGAGAAATTAATTATTACATACAGTGTATTCCTTTTATTAGTAGTATTTCATTCTCTGGAGGAACTAGTTCAGAATGGCTGTTTAAGTGTTCTAACTGGATGTCCTCATATGGCATAACTCAGGAACTTCTTATTTATTGATTGATATTTAATGGTCCTCTATCTTAGTGGTTATGGTCTTTTTGGCTGATTTTATAAGTAGACGTAGATTTTTTGTGCTTTCTTTGACAAGTGATCATCAGAACTATATATCAAAGAGTATAATGTTCCAGTTTTTCAGAACTAGCTGAATGAAAAAAGAATGAAAAGAGAAGAAATGGGTAACAGAAAATAATGAAAAGGAAGATTTTTAATATTCTTAATGCTCCTAAAGAAATTATGTTAACTCTGTGAACACTTACCTAGCACAAAGTACTTTAATGAGCCTCATTGTTTCTGAATGCCCTGGTTTATTGTCAGTGTTTTTGATCTCTATATGAGAACAGTCATTTAGAGTTTTCACCCTTTTTCTAATCTATGAACTATTTGACTGATTTTTACAAGATTTACACATGTAAAATTTAAAAATTAATTTTCGAAAGGGAGAGTCCAATTGCCTATTGTGGAGAAAACATCACAGTTTCCCTCAACTGGTTCCCATTCTGAGACAGGCAAAGCAATGTGGAATAATGTAAAATTAAACTTAAAATCAGAAAAACTAGATATAAGTCCTGAGTTTGCCAGTTAACATTTGGACAAATTACTCAAGATTTAAGATTCAGTGTCTCATGTATAAGGTGGAAATAATAATCACCCTGTAAGTCACAAGAGGTTATTTCTTTGTACCAAATAATGCATATTGGGGAAAATTATAACCATATGACTTTAGAGTTTAATTCTTAAAAAATTCTTTCTAGGTACCAACTCTATGCTTGATACTCAGAATGCAAATATAAATGGATTATTCTGGCCCTAAAGAATTCACAGTATAACTAGGGAGTTCTTTTTGTTAACTTTTTACTTTTCTAACTCAATTATCTTATGATAAAGAATGTGAAACCTAATGAATGTACTGACTCTTCAGTAGTTAGTTACTAGTGATCTGATTACTAGCTTTTGCTAAACTGATCAGTTTGCTTTTTCAGAAAATAAAGAGGGTTGAGGAATGCGTCTTATAATAGATACTTGTTAGTTGCCTCTCCAGCAGCCATTTCCCATTTCCTCTTTCTAACTCTGTACTGCATTTCCCAGCCACATAGTTTGGTGGAGGATTGACTAAACCTCCAGGATAGGTTGGTTTAGTATAATCAGTATATCCATTTCACATAGCCAGTTTTTGGTTCAAGAAACACATAATTCAGGCCAGTAGGAGCAAGTGGGTCTCATCTCTTAAGTTTTATTTGAACTACCGGGAATACAAATTCTCTGTTTCTTACTGGATGTTAATGAGGAAGTACACAACCTCAAGAATTTCATCTTGGAACCATGAAAGAAATAACTGGCAATAATGGAAGCAACAGTAAAGAAGCAGTCCTGAGAAATAGAAGAGAAAGAGAGCTGTTGGGTCCTGTTCACAAGGTTTGAACCACTCACTCAAACTCCTGTTGAGCTACACCCACCTCTTTACTTTTCAGTTACATGAGCCAATGAATTACTTTTATAGAAAGTTAATTAGAGATAGAAATGGGTATACCGTTGTCTGTAAACCAAAAAGCATCTTAACTAATATACCTCAGTATATACCATCGCATCAAGCAGTTGAAAAGTCTTTCTTATAATGACAAATATATCAAATAGTAATCCCTGAAGTTTTATATTTGAGTGACAATCCTGATTCAAAAGGACAGAGAATAGGGGGATGTGACACAAAGAGGGAAAAAAAGGAAAATAAATCCTGGCCCTCAGTGGTTACTAAATAAGTATGAAGTTTTTTCAAGGAGACTGGATCCAAATTTGAAGAAATTATAACTGGAGCAATGCCGCTTCAAGGCAACTGATAGATTTTAAAATTCCAAGTCATAATGGCAAGCAAAGAGGAATTTGAGACAGAAAAGATATTCATAGAGATACATAATAGGAAATCTTGTCTCATTGACAGAAATTAAATCTTCTGGAGAAGTTCAACGCAGTAATGATTATCCCCAGGCTCTACTGGATACAAGAAAATCTGCTGCTTGCCCTGGGAAGAAAAAGAATTGCCGATTTCCTTTTGGTAAAGGATAGGGAGAAAACAATATGTTGAATTCAAATAGCCAGTCAGAATTAGCAGCCTGCCACTCCTATAGGTTTGTCTGGAAATAAATGATACCATTACAAAAAGAAACAGAGATACTTACGAAGTTTCGGTAAGAAAATCAAACAACAGCCCTGGCTGCTGTGGCTCAGTGAATCAAGTGCCAGACTGTGAAGCAAAGGGTCGCCAGTTCGATTCCCAGTCAGGGCACGTGCCTGGATTGCAGGCCAGGTCCCCAGTAGGGGGCACGTGAGAAGCAACCGTACATTGATGTTTCTCTCCCTCTCTTTCTCCCTCCCTTCCCATCTCTCTAAAAATAAATAAATAAAATATTTTAAAAAGAATAAGAAAAACACCGTGAACATATGTGTATGTGTGTGTGTGTGTGTGTGTGTGTGTGTGTGTGTGTGTATCCAGAAAAATTCCAGTCATTGTTAATATAATGAAAACAGTTTGTACAACATTGATGTAACCTGGCAGCCAAGGAGAATGGACTGGAATGCGTATGCGTGAACAATGAAGACGTCACTGTACTAGTCAGTAGGGGCAGTAGACACCATTGTGTGAGCATGTGAACTTTATGGCTATTGTATTCCAAATGACTGAGCAAGTAGAGCAACAAATCTGCATCAAATTTTGTGTTAAACTTCAACATTCCTCCATGGAAACTATTCAGATGATTCAGAAGGCTGCAACTATGGGCAACTGGTGCTTGGAAGCTTGATCACAATAATACACCCACTCATGCATCAAGTTTCCTGCAGTTTTTTTGGTGAAACATCAAAATAACCAGGCGACTCAGCCCCACTAAAGCCCAGATTTGGCACCCTGCAACTTCTGGCTTTTCCCAAAACTAAAATCACCTTAGAGATTTAAGACCATCGATGAGATTCAGGAAAATATGATGGGACAGCTGATGGTGATTGGAAGCACTTTGTGAGGTCCCAAGATGCCTACTTTGAAGGGGACTGAGGCATCATTGTCCTGCATACGGTATTTCTTATTATCTTGTATCTTCTTCAATTAATGTCTCTATTTTTCATATTACATGGCTGGATACCTTCTGGGCAGACTATCTATCCATCTATCCATCCATCCATCCATCCATCCATCCATCCATCCATCCTTATGTTTCTGTCCATGAGGATTTGGTATATTAAAATAATATTAATTTTGTTTGATCACTCTTCTAAATATCTTACATATATCAACACTTTACATACATTGTCATTTTACTTAGGAGAAAACTGAAACACAAAGAGGTTAAAGACATAACTAGCTAGTGAATAAACTAATATTCAAATCCTATCAGTCTGGCTCCTGAATGGGCACTCACGACTGCTCTACTATAGTACCTCTCAGCACAAGAGGGAAAGAAAGAGAGTTAAGTTCTCAGTGATGACTAGTTATAAATTCTTCTCAAAAATGAGAATTGGGATATTTTAGAACTTGGCTTGAAATACTTGAATGATAAAAATGTATCGCACAGCCTAAGAACTGTAAACAATAGAATATATTTACTCAGGAAGTTTACTGATTCAAGCAACAGATCTTTCAGCTGTAAACACCAGTGAAGTCACAAATATATTTAGATAAATCTATGAAACCAGATATTTTGGTGGCCACAATATATGTTAAAAGTTAATATTTTTAAAGATTGAGTAATAATACTCATAGAAATGTAAAATAAATCCATTTCAAAGATTTTAACTAAATAATTAATGAGAGAACAATAAGTTGTTACAACCAATTCAAAGAAAAATCGAAGAGACACACATGTATCAACAGACTCAAAGGCTAGGATTAACTTATAAATAGATACAAACTTGGTCAGTATACACAGGGCAACAGTCAATTGTACCTTCTCGGGACAGAATTTATTTGCATTTCTATAGACAACAATGATTTGCATTAGTATTGATTTTCTACAACTTGCAGAGCTGTAAAATAGTGAAAGACAGTGAAAAGTCAGGATATTTAATAGTCTTTCTTTCCCATTTTTTTCTGACAACTCTCTCTCATCCCATGATCATAATAGTTTCAAAGATGATATTGGAACACAAAAGAATAGCTTATTTTGGCCTAATTATTTATATAGGTGCAACAAGATATTAATTAACAATATGGCCTCAGTAAGTTTGCTTTGCAATTACAGAGGCCACAAAGTTAAGTTCTGTCTCAATGTTTTCATAGGAAATCTCAGATCCTACTTTTAAAAGTCTTTATTTTTGCCATCACAAGAATAGGAAACTAAGCCCAAGAAACTCTCTTCAACCTACTTCACCTGCAAGTATCTGTCACTTGGGTGACTTCTTCTCTTCTCCAGGTCAGCAAAATTTCATTTGCATATATAAGTGACCTTCCTTACCTCATATAAGACTTAGACCCTCTACTCCAGGTACCAGGTCATTTTTTTCCTGGGAGAGCTTTGCGAGCCCTGGCTTCATGAATACAGCCAGTCTTTGTTCTTAAAAAATGTCAGTCCTGTCAGATTAAGTGAGCACCATTTCACCATCAATTTGTCCAATATATATAGGAAAATCACTATATTGTCAAGAAAATCATTATATATTGTCAAGACATTAAGAGTTTCTGAATTCTGAGGGAGTCAGAATCAAATATCATTGTACATCTTTCATTTTAGTTTTAAGAAATCAGGATCTACTAAATTGTGTGAGTGATATGTAGCTTATGGAGAAGTAAAAAGAGCTTCCTCACATATCAGAAAAAATTTTGATACAGCATCATAATACTCCAAATGTCATGAAAAAAATTTTTTAGTTTATTCAGTCCTATGTAATTAATTCTCATTCTACTGTATTTATGTAGTCTGCTTTCATGAAGCTTGCATCTTCTAGACTAAAAGGGTTTTAAAAATACTAAGTTGGTCCACTGTTATAGTCCAAAAGTTGTCTAAGGAATGTCAATTAAGAAGTCTGTATCTAAGAGTATATTCTTTGAAGTATCAGTAGTTTGAAGTACCTGGTATAGTTTGTTTTGTTGAATGTATAAGCTCTGAACTGTAGCTTATAGCATAACTTTCAGGGAAGCATCAGAATCCATTTGTAGATAACAGATACTTTATAGCTGCAGTTATTAACTGTAACCAACAATATCAGAATGGAAGACAGTAAAATTTTCTATTGGAGATAAAATATAACTATTTCAAAAATTTTGAGCACCATTTCTCCTTACCATAAAGACATTATGACGGAATCGACGGTTTTCCAGGGACTTTACACAAAGTATACAATTGCTGAAATAGTTATATTAATAACTTTTATTTATATCAGTTTTACCTAGAGAAGGCTGGGCTTCTTTTTTGATATACTAACTTACCATGAAATTTACAGCTGTGATGCATCTAGCAAACCTAATTATACCTTTTTAAAATTTTTCTATTAAACTTACTGGGGTGACATTGGTTAATAGGATCTTATATGTTGAAGTGCACATTTTTGTGATACAAGATCAGTATATTGTATTGCATGCCCACCACCCAACATCAGACCATCTTCTGTCATCACATAAGGTCTGTCCAGAAGGTACCCAACCATGTAATATGAAAAATAGAGACATTTATTGAAGAAGATGCAAAATACAAGAAACATTGTACATAGGACAATGACTCCTCACTCCCCTTCAATGTAGGCACCTTGGGACCTCACAGTGCTCCCAGTCGCCATCAGCTACCCCATCATATTTTCCTGAATCTCGTGAATTTATCACTCTCACTCCTACTATAGTGTCAGTGACTCATATTAATTACAACTTTTAATGAAAGTAAGACATTTCTACTTCACAGAGAAAATCTGAAGGGGTAGGTAATTAAGAACTATCTGACATACATGTATTTTTAGCAGACAGTAAAGCTCAAGTATGTACATAATACAGTTTTCTACAACATACAATTCTTCGCTTTTGGGGCTCAAAATGAAGAAATAGGCAAGTAAAAAGGACTATAAACAGCACTCTGTCATCCTTCACCCAATGGAAAATAAAAATCTGTAATCCATTTACAGAGATCACCAAGTGGTCAGACGATAAAACCGAAGTCCCAATTATTGCTGCCACCAATGACCCATAATTTCCCGGCAGTACACAGACTAGAAACAGACAAAATACAAATCAATATAATGGTGTTTTTATTTAAGTTTTTTTAAACCTAGAGGAAACAGGCAGTTATATAAGTTCTATTGGCTTTTGAGATTCACCTCTGGTTGCAAAGAAAAGATACCTATGGGCTTAAGCAAGTGCTTAAAATTGTACTCTGACAGTACAGTTTGTTCTATTAGATAAATCCACCAAGCAGCTCAGTGGATGATCTCTAAAACTGGTAAACAGTAATTTTTAAGATAAAATTGTAGTACAAATATCAAATGAATACATATCAAAGATGTTATTCATTAATGAGGGTCACAGAAAGATGTTACAACTAGTTCACAAAAAAACCAGAGAATGCAACTATACAGGCATTAGGAATGCTTAAATGAATTTACAAATAGATGCAACACTTGGTCATTATCCGCAGAGCGTCCATTGTACTTCCATGGTACCATAGAATCATTTGGACCAAAACTATTTACATTACTATCAGTTTTTACAATAAGAATTGTAAAATAGCTGAAAGACTGTGAACGGTGCAGATAATCCAGAATTGTCCACTACATAGGACACCTACTAATATTGTTTTGTCCATTTCAAAGTCTTTCACAATTTTTCTTGACACAAAAGGAATATAGTGATGCATGAATGTTTACAAAAATAAATTTTTCTTAAAGATGTTCATGTGCCTAGTTTCATTTTTATTGTTTATACTATTACTTGTTTGTTTCCACTCATATGCATGCTACCAAGCAGGATTTTGTAGAAGGCTATATGATATTTAATAATTAATGAATGTTCAAAGTCTTTATATAACTACTATAGTTAATAAAGGAAATGTCTTGTTAGGATGCCAATTGTTTTTTTCCTAACATTGACCTTTGAGTAATATTGTTGGGTTAGTTATGTATGTAAGTGTGATGAATTAGTAGTAAGTATTATTTGGGCTAATATATCTTCTCCTAAGTTTTTCATAATGTTTACTGTTATTTTATCAATAAAATAAATAGGAAAGCATATAAATAAAGCACATAGACCTTTTTCAAATCTGGAAAGCAGTATGCATTGTACTTAACATCATGCGCTTTGACATCTGGTAGTTTTAGTTCTGTCAATTATTAGTTCTGACATTGGGTAAATTATTTCTCCTTTCTAAGCCCCAGTCTTTTCTAAAATAGAAATAACAATGATATTAACTCCATTATCACTTCATGAGTAATTTATGAATATTTAAATAAGAAAATGGATATGAAAGTGCTTAACGCAGTATCTGGATAAAGGAAACATTTGATATTAGGAGGTTGATATCCTCACTGATACTAACTCAACCTTCAGATATTACTTATACAATTCTCCCGTCACACCTCTTTCTTTGCCCAACTGGACAGTCCTTTCTTTTTCCTTCATATTCAGTCTTTAGCCACCTTTTAAGGCCTAGCTCAGTAAGTGGTTCTTACACTTTTATTAATGGTGACCTCCTTTGGGAATGTGATTAATGTTGCTGCCCCTCTCCAAGGCTCATATACACAGATGTTGAGTACAGACATTCTTAACCTTACTCCTTCCTGGCTAATGTCTGTTTATTCTTTCTGTTCCGGTTTCAGTATCCATTTCTCACAGAAAGACTCGTCTGATCTGCCTCTTCCAACCTAAATTATTCTTGCAGTTATTCTCTCCTGTAGCACCATGTTCTTTTCCTTTATAGCACTTATCACAATTTGCAATTATATACTTATTCATGTGTTTGATTTATATATATGTAGACTTAAAGGCCCATGAGAATAAGGACTACATCTCTTAGTTTATATGATCTATCCAACATCCAACACAGTTTGGCACATAGTATATATGGTGTAAATATTTGTTAAATATGTTCCATGAAAAAATACAATGCCTCATCCATCTCTAAGGAATAGATGTCCATTAATTAACTTTAAAAGACAGTTATAAAAATACAAGATAAGAGGAATATAATCAATAATAGTGTAATAACTTTGCATGGTGACAGATGCTTACTAAACTTACTGTGGTGATCACATCACAAAATACATAAACGTCCAATCACTATGTTATACATCCAAAGCCTATATAATATTGTATGCCAACTATACTTTAATAATCATAGATAAACTAAGATATATTTTGTAATGCCCATGATACATAAGGACTCTTCCAAGAAGTAGACAAAAAAATCAGCATATTCTTCCCCAATAGTAAGCCAATATATTAAGCAGCTGTAATAACAATGATAATAGATATGTTTTGAATGCTGACTATAGAGCAGACACCATTGTAAGTGTTTTATATATACCATCAGAAATTGATACTGAAATGCAAGTATCAACAAGATTGTACCTTTTCATTTTCCTGGAAGGCAAATTTACATAGGAAAACAAATGTTAATAAGGACTCTGATTAATACCATTGAGAACAACACAAATTCTGAAAAAAAATTTTAATGGGAGAAGAATAATTTTAATAAGTATAGATAACCCTTGTAAGAAACACTCATGAATATTTAAATTTTTATAATTGTAAGAAACATAGGTTATAGTCCTTCTTTACATGTTTACTGTCTAGAAAAATCATAAAGTATGCATTTTCTTTGTATATATTATTGTGGACATTTTGTATCATTGATTTTAATCTAAATCCTGGTCTTAATATTTATTCTTCTTAAATTTCATTTTGCTACATTCAACTGATCAGTCTAGCCTAAGAAGATCTTTTTTAAATCTGTATTGACCATTCAGCATATTACCTGTTTTGTCTAGCTATGTCACCTATAGATATATTTACTATGCTTTCATTCAAGTCACTGTTATAACTTTTTTTTTAGGGGTGGCTATTACACATACTACCAGAAACCCTGTTGGCTATAATTACTTGATCAGCTAACATATATTTCTCTTGTAGTCATCAAAACCCACTTTCTTTATCTTTTCCAGAAGACTTTTATGAATGGCTTGTCAGATGCCTTACTAATTCAAGGTACACTAGTTTGATAGTTTTATTCTTTAGTAGAATTTTCATTGTACTTAATCATAGCCTTTAAAGGAGTAGTACCAAAACTCTGGGAAGATACACGATGTATATTTTCTGAAAGAACCCATTTAGATATTCATATGTCATCTATTTTTATTATTAAAACCCATTCTGAAAATGTCATTTCATTGCCTCCTGATTGCTGTGGTTTCTGCTGAGAAATCAGCTCTTATTCTTATTACCTCTTGTATAAGTTTCTTGTCTTTTGCTGCTTTCAGGATTCTGTCTTTGTCTTTCACTCTTTACAGTTTGATTATACTGTTTCTTGGTTAGATATCTTGAAGTTTATCCAGTTTGGGGTTGTTGAGCTTCTTGGATATGTAGATTCATGTCCTCATCAAATTTGGAAAAATTTCAGGCATTATTTCTTCAAATATTATCTCTGGGTCACTCTTCTTCCCTGGAACTATTATTATGAATATCTTGGTATAGTTATTGGTGTCCCATAGGTTTCGTGAGTCCTGTTTATTTTTCTGCATTCTTTTTTTTTCTGCTCCTAAAAATAG
This sequence comes from Mormoops blainvillei, assembly GCA_004026545.1. Classification (NCBI taxonomy): domain Eukaryota; kingdom Metazoa; phylum Chordata; class Mammalia; order Chiroptera; family Mormoopidae; genus Mormoops; species Mormoops blainvillei. Next base: position 63,366 of record PVJD01000251.1, read on the forward strand.
ATATTCTAAGTTGATTTAACTTCAAGGCCATTAATTCTTTTTTCTTCTTGTTCAGTTATGCTGCTGAACCCCATCTCCAGTGGACTTTTCATTTTAGTTAATATACTCTCCAACTTTTGAATTTCTATTTGGTTGCCTTTTATTTCTTTATTTTTATTGATATTTCCTATTGGCAAGACATCATTTCCATGCTTTATTTAGGTTTTTTGTCCATAGTTTTCTTTAGCTATTTCAATATATCTTAAATACTTTGTTTATATTTTTTGTCTAGTCACTCCAATCTCTGGGCTTTCTCAGGAACAGTTTTTATTTATTTCTTCCTTTTGTTGAAAACTGAATTCTTTGAATATTGTAAGTGGCAGCCTAGAAATCAGATTCTCCCTTCTCCCTGGAGTATATTGTTGCTGCTTGCTATTAAAATTGTTGTTTATCTGTTGATTAACTTTTCTGAACTATTTTTGTCAAGTCTGTTACTCTTTGTTGTGTATGGCAACTGAAGTCTCTGTACCATTAGCTTTGTGGTCAGCTAGTGACTCGACAGATTTCCTTAAATACCTAGAAAAAAATACACATACAGAAAAAAACTTCAATTCTTTGCAAATGGGTTCTTTGTATGTGTCCAGGCATGCCTTCAACACTCAGCCAGGCAGTTTACAGCTCTGCCTTACCCTTCACTTCCTGATTGTGGAGTCTGAATTTCAACAAGAGGTGAAAGATGAGGGGAAGTCTTCCAAGACTCAGCCTAACCCTGGGCATATGCATGAGCTTTTGGATTCTCAGAAATATCTGGGAACTGTTCAAAGCCATTATACCTGAATATTTCAGTTAATCTATTGTTTGTCTCAACTGTTATTCCTTGCCAAGACAGCGGATAATATATCTGTTCTTAAATTTTGATAATTACTGCCCCCACCAATTAGTTTCCTGAACTCTGGGAGTGTTCCAAGCCAGGGGAAATAAAGGCAAGCCCTTCAAGTGTGTCCTTCAGTGAGCCAACAGACACATTGAAATAAACCACAATTTTTGAGAGTAAGGTTTGTTCTTCTGTTGTAAGAACCTTTACCAGGAATATGTACTATGTCTTCAAGACCACCACTGAGCTGTATAGTGGATGATTGGTTGGGTTTTTTGTTGTTGTTGTTGTGGTTTATTGAGTAAGCCTTCCCCTGGTTGCTATAAACTTTTGATTAGTTTCTAGATTACTGGGAAAGTTGATTCTGACATTATTACTAGTTAAATCACCTCTTTAGTGGAAGGATTAACTTTTGGCATTCTACTCTGCCATTTCCAATGGTATCACTCAGTAAGGATTCCTTTTAAAACAGAAACTACTCACTATAAAAGAAAGCATTGATAGATTTAACTAAATTAAAATTATATTAATCGTAAGACATGATAAGCCTTAGAGTAGGAATATTTACACCATATAAATCTGATAAAGAACTAGTTATGCAGAATAAATACAGAAATATAACTTTTTAATTAAATAAAAAACAACCCAATAAGGGAAAGTTGGGCAAAAGATTTGAGCAGGGACTTTACAAAAGAGAACATCTAAATGACTGATAAACATGAAAAGGCACTTATTCTCACTAACAGTTAGGGTAAGGAAAATTAAAACCACTATACTACCTACCAGATTTGACTGAAATTCATAATATACTCGGTAGAGGTGAATTGTAGAGTAAGAGCAACTATTACCAATTCTCTTTTGATAGACACGTAAATTGACTTAACCAGTTTAGAAATTTGTAAATGAAGATATTCAGCCCTGACTGGTGTGGCTCAGTGGATTGGGTGCCATCCTGCAAACTGAAAGGTCACCAGTTTGATTCCCAGTTAGGGTACATGCATGGGTGGTGGGTGAGGTCCCAGGTTGAGGGCATACAAGAGGCAACTGATTGATGTTTCTCTTCTACATCGGCGTTTCTCTCCCTCTCTTTCTCCCTCTCTTCCCCTCTCTCTAAAAAATAAATAAATAAAATATTTTAAAAAGAAGATATTCATACCCTGTAACAGTAATTCTCCTGAGTATGTATATGCTAGAATTAATGCATGTGGGAATTATGATACATGAACAGGAATGCTCAAAGTAGCATTGTTCATAATGTCTCCAAAATGAAAACAACACAGATATCCTCCAACAAGGTAGTCCATATTTATTGCCTCCTTTTTCTTACATCCACCTTTTTCCTTTATCTCTCATAATCAATAATTTATCTTCATGAAATAATGAAATAAGCTCTCTCTTGGGTAATTAAGGACTACCTCTATCTTATTTAGTGTCTGTTTCTTTTCTTTTTATCTGTCTTGGTGTATTCTTACAATATGATCTTTGTCTTTATGATCTCATCTATCTGTGTATCTTCCATAACCATATCTGTGCAAATAATTTTTAAGTATCTTTAGCATAAGTTTCTTTTTTGAGATGGTTTGAAAATTTATTTCCAGGCTACATAATGAAATTGCAAATTTATGGTTGCCAATATTGATAGGACCCACAGGATGGCTGATAATTCCTTTTACAAATTATTAGCTGTCTTCCACTCTCATTCATCTCAAATCATTAATCCAGATTTTTGTGACTAGTCTTCGAAAAAGTTATCTGTCTCACCTCTACTTCCCTCTTTTCTCATCAATAGATCTTTACCCCAACCACCAAAGAGAAAAGTACTAGTAAATGTGTTTCTTCTTTTCCCACAAATTACCTTGTTTTATTATCCTTAATTGCTTCCTCATTTGTACTCTAAATTTTTACTCTACTGGTAGCTCCTTTAATTGATAGGTCTAATGGCTTCTTTTCAACTCTCATCCTACTCCTGTTTCTCCAATATTTATATATTTTTGACATATCCTTGGAAGTTTATTCTTTTTTTCCTTCCCTTATAGCCACTCTTTCTTAATTTTCCTCTTTTGTCTCTTAACAATTTCTTAAAGAGAGGAAGATAACAGTATGAAAGTTGCCAGAGGGGAAGGGGTTTGGGGGGAGATGAAGAGTGTAAAGGGGTTCAAATATACATATGGTAGTGGAAGGAGACTAGATTTTGGGTGGGGAGCACACAATGCAATTTACAGTTGACTATTTTAGAATTGTACACCTGAAACTTATATACTGTTATTAACCAATATCACCCAAAATAAACTTAATTTTTTTAAAAATAGAGGAGGATTAAATAATGAGTTTTCCAAACTAAAATACTTTTGAAAGTATAAAGATATGCTATTTAATAATTGATCCAGGATAACAGATATAAACCCAGATTATTGGAGAAAAAGTAGAATTATGTTCATTCCATTTAGGTTTTTTTCCCCCAAATCTTTTTCTTCTGTAGCCCCTTAATATGGATATCACCTAGAATTTTCAACCATTATCTTTTGTTCTTTTATGTACTCTCCTTGGGTGATCTGAAACATTTGAATGACTGCAACTACCACCTCCACTGGTAATTCCCAAAGTATATATCCAATCCCTAACTCTTTCCTAAGCTGCAGTTTCATGTTTCTAATTGCTCATTGGGTATCTCCAGACTAATAACTCAAAAGGATATACCCCAAGATTTAAACCTGTCTTTTCTCTCAAATATCATACTGTTTTGTTTACATTCATACACAGAAGGAAAACAGAGATGTGTAGTATATGTACATGCGTGTTAAGTCTGAAAATACATCACACATACATACAGCTTTGTGTAGGTATTTCATTGTGTACTGGACACACAATAGTAGCAAAAACACAGTTACATCATTATAACAATGCATTCTAGTATGGGAGCTAGACATTGATCGAACTGTCACACATAGAATAATGTAGTATAAGTACGATAATTGCTATGAAGTAGAATAACATGATGTGTGAAATGTAATGGGGGCATTTGACCTTTCCAATCATGACCTTTTTATTAGATAAAAGTGGCAACATGTAGGTCTTCTAAATCAGACTACCTTAATTACTTTAGAGTACTTATCACAATTTTGTGGCAGATGTGGCCATTTTTCCCCTCAAAATTTCAATTGCTTTTCATCCTAATTGTGGGGGTATTTTTCATAAATCACATAAACTTGATGTCAGGCTTTGAAATAGTGGCAGTACCATTGGTATTGAGGATATTGGTATGGAAGGTAAATAAAAGAGCTTCTTTGGAAATACTACAATATTATGTCCTTTGTGAGAAAGAGATGATATATAAAATCAGGAGCACATTTCTAATCACAAAGTCTGACTACTGCCTCCTTCTTTTACTTAGTAAGTGATATTTGTTGACTGAATGTTAATTGCACATTTATTTTATCAGATGTTTTTCCTCTCTTATGCACAAAACATGAAAGTGTTCGAGTTCTCACTTTGAAATTAGAAGGCCTGCACCCATTAGTTCTAGCCTAGAACATGAACTAAATTATGCATAGCCCCAAATAATAATCAACATAAATATTAATGATTTGAAAAATAAATAATTCACATTATTTGTCCATATGTTTGTATATTTTTAGAATAGTGATACTCAATTACATCAGTCTTTATGGTGTTGGTAGTTATAATATAGTAACAATAATAGCCAACATTTATTAAGTATTTACTATTTGGAAGTGCTAGATAATTTATATACATTATCTTACTTAACCCTCAGCAGTCATCCAGTGATGTAGATTCTATCATTATCTCATTTTTTAGATAAAGGAAATGGTAGTTAGAAAAATATATTCATCAGTGTTCCAGTAGAAGTCATAGGATACTTAAATGGATAATTAAGGAGAGTTTAATAACGTACTATGGTATTTACAAAGGTTCGGGCAGATTTTATGGAAAGCAACCTGACATAATGCAGTGCCCTAGGACTAGTAATAGTGGAAACCATTACTACTCCTAGTCCTAAGGAAGCAAAGGAAAGGAACTACTGTTAGAACCCAGAAAAGAGCTGTAAGTGTCCTCTGACACAAGCTGTGATCCTAGCCAACCTGTGATGACCTGGTAGAGAAGAAGCCAGGGGAATAAATACCAGACCTTACTTTCCTCCAACCCTTCAGTTTCTTGACAGGGCCTTCCTTTAGCTGAACCCAGAAACTGGAAACCAGAGAGCTCAGGTTAGCTTGTTGCTTCTATCTGTACAGGTCAGCTTGGAGCAGAGAGGCTGAAGAAGAATAGAAATGAATCTAAAAGGAAAATGGAAAATATCTAGGAAATACATAACTATTAAATGAAAGAGCCAGTATATGAGTACCAACCACTTAACTCCTAACACAATGTAATTTTAATAAAATATTATTTGGCCAGGGAAAATATTTTAAATCTGAAGGTTTCTATTCTAGCCCAAATTGTTGGATGCATTCTAACAGTGCATGAGGCAAAATACATCAGCACTGTACAGCAAAGAATACCCTCCCCCCAAAAAAAATATTAGGTATAGGTATTGATTTTACGTACCGTTGGTAATTTCGTAATATTAAACCATGCTTATTCCCCTTGTTCAGATTCCAGAATCCATTATTTCTCGTGGCGTTCAGGTGCTCCCACGAGACACAGCTTCCCTCAGCACTACTCCTTCGGAATCGCCTCGTGCTCAGGCTACATCTCGCCTTTCTACAGCTTCCTGTCCAACCCCAAAAGTAAGTACAGTTCCTTAGCACCGTGGTCTACTGTGTGAATCTGGGGAAACTAACCAGTATTTTCCTCTGCTTGTCAAGGTCGGATTGCATGCACAATAGTACAATGAAAAATTAATGGACTATAAGACAGTTACCACCTACTGTTTCACAAATTGTCATATTAGGCCAACATTAGAACAATAAAAATTTCATGTAAAATGTCTACTACATCATCACAGCTACAGGTTTCACTCTCTGTAGATACTGTTTCTTTGTTGTAGACTTGTTATTTTCTTAGCATACTCATCAGTATGAGGAGTTATGTGTTCATGCAGAAGATGAATGCATTTCTGGCCAATAAATAGCAAGATTAACAAAACAAGATAATGTCACCAATGGAATTTTTTTAACTTATCCAGGCTGGGGTAGCTCCCTGCTCTAGTATCATTCCAAATTTTTTCAAACATATTCAAGTTGGAATGTCGCTGCCTAATATTTGGAAACAAATTAAACTGATTAGAAAGAAAGTTTTAATGCCAACCTTTGGGGGAGGGAAGAAGTATCTTAGTATTTATTTTTTATAATTTTCCCAAGTACTGAATTGTGTTTGGGGGAAATAAGGGTTAGACATTCGCTGCCTCACATCTTCATGTATATGATCAATTAAGTAGTAAACTTAATTATGGTTGTGATTGCCTTCTCCTGGAATGTCTCTACCGTGGTTAAGATAGTCGTTTGTGCTATTAAGTTTTCTATGGAATGGATCCGACATTGGCATCAAAATGTTAACAGTAAAATTTCTTTTTATTTAGTAAGACATGGGGTTAGATATCAGGCTATACACTAAATTTATTCTAGAGACCATCAGGTAATTTTTAAAATTGTGACTTTTTCTCTGTCATCAAATTTAAGGACTTACATAGCTGTCTTCCTCAATTACACCTTTTCTGAATGTATAAATGTTATAATTAGATTTAACTAGAAGTGGTCTCCAGCAGTTCTTGAGCTGCGTACTACAGTGCTTTTACATTCTATGATACAGCCTTCGCAGCAGTGTCATCAGAGTGTTTTAGACTTACATTGATTTTAGACTTACATCAAAAATAACTGATATTTATTTTATAATTTTAAAAAATTGAAGTCTTAAATCTTCAGTGAAGGAAATTTGTATGAACATTCTAGACATAAAATGTATGTTAATGACATTCAAATGCCAGTCAGCTACATCTTCAGCTGAATGAAAACACTGAGCTCTCAAGACAAATTGGATAGATGAATCTCATTCATGTCTTTTAAATTTCTAAAACAAAATAATTTATTGTTTGACTGCATTAAATTTAAACTGTACAAGCTGTACTCATTTATAAAGGCTGGGAAATAATTAAAGCTGAAAGTTAAGGTCACTATTAATGGTTTAGCTATTAACCAAATAATAAGATCTAAATCTTGAGAATACAGAATTACCCAAGACATAGCATTTTTCAACCTAACAATATACTGTGAACATGAATATTATAAGCATAATTTAATTATACATAGTACTCGGGCCTTTTTAAAACTTTGTAATTACATTTTAATTACAAAGGGAATATTAAACCCAATTTTAAAAATGACTTGGTATTTCCAAGTTTACTAAAGTGAAATCCTAAATATAAAAGTCTTGATATTTATTGCAAAATTTAGAACAGGTGGCTTCTCTTGACCTTTTTTTCTTTAGTTAGCACTTAGATGTTCAAACTGACAACAAATTCAAATAAAGCAGAGTATTTGAATATCTTTTTTCCTAAGAATTTTTTTCATCTTTTTATCTAGGAATAAGATTCTGTTCTTTTTAGATACTTTTTATCAACACATGAATATATACCTCAAAGATAAAATTATTGCTTTGACGTAACTGTAAAATTAAACTAAGGCTAAGTCAGAATACTAATATAATAAAAATTAGTTTGAATATTGACCTTTTTATTTATTTATTTATTTTTATTGTTTTTCAATTACGGTTGTCCCAATTTTTCCCCTGTTGCTCTCGCCTGACCCACTCAGCCCCCCACACTTCTTCAGTCAGTCCCCACTCTGTAGTCCGTTACCATGGGTTCTTTATACATGTTCCTTGACTAGACCATTCCCCTCCTTTTCCCCATTATCCCTCTCTCCCCGTCCCCTGGTCACTGTCATTTTGTTCCTTATTTCCATGTCTCTGGTTCTATTTGTTTTGTTCATTATGTTCCACTTACAGGTGAGATCATATGGTATTTGTCTTTGGCTGCCTGGCTTATTTCACTCAGCATAATATTCACTTTTTAAAGGAGCAAAGAGTCAAATTAATCTTTCTATTAAATGTCCCAAATTATAAGATTTCTTGATTGAATCTAAATTAGATGCTGTTAATATGTGCTTTTATGTCAGTGACAGATACAGTTTCTGCTGCCTTCATGGAGTTTATAGTTTAGTCAATGGTATATCAGAATAAATAGGTAGATAAATTATAATTTCACAATAACTTAATAATTATACATTGAAATTCAGGCAAGAAGAAATGAAAAAGTCATAGTGATAGAAAATAGTAGGAGGGAACTGAACACTACCTCAAGGCAAGCCATGTAACCAGGGACAGGTGGAAAAAGCCACATCGCCACAACGTGACTGGCAGGGAGTATGGAGGAGACACGAGAGGGTTGTCTGGGCTCCCATGGGTGGCAGCTGAAGTGCTGGAGAGATATTTCAACAGCTGGGGCATTCCCCCTGAGAAGTATGGGGTCTAAACCCCAAGCTGGGCTCCCTACCCTACAGTACCAGAGCTGGGAAAGGAACCCAAATAACATATAGTTGTGAAAAGCAGCAGGGTTCCTGTCCACCAGGGAGAGATGGCTAGAGACACATAGAGCCTGGTAAAGGGCCAACGCACAAAATTTCATTTTTAGTCATTTACACTGGGCTCCATAAGAGGAAAGGCAGAGTAGACTAGAGACGCTGAGGAGAGTCTGGGGTTGATGGCTCTAGGGAGAACTGAAGGAACAGCCACCAGGATCCCAGACTCGTACCCCATATATAGTATAGGATCCATTTTTCTAAGGCAGAGCTCTTACCTCCAAGTGGCATCAGCCTAAGGGGATGCAATAGCCCCACCCACAGGATACTCTCCCCAGCCCTGTGGAGCTTAAGCCAGGCTGCTGAGTATAGCTTGAAGCTATATCACTGATTAGTTAACAACTAAGGTGGATCTTGGGGAGCTCTGAGGCTTCAACTGACCCTCCCCAGTCCTGGTACTGGTTAAAACCAGTGTTGGTATGAAGCCTGGTTCCTTCTGCACACACTCAGGCCCAACGGAGGAAGCCACAAGCTGTGGGTCGCTCATGGCTCCAAACAGATTGACCAAGGCCATTCACAAGTAGCGTCTGACAAAGACCTACACCAGAGTCTTTGCAGATCTACCTAATAAGTAGAAACAAATACAAAGAAGCAGCCAAAATGGGAAAACAAAGAAACGGACCCCAAATGAAAGAACAAAAGAATTCTCCAGGAGAACTAGATGTAATGCAGGCAAGTATTTTATCAGATAATGAGCTTAGAGTAATGATTATAAGGATACTCAACAGCATGCAAAAAGATATAGAAACAATAGAAAAGGACCAATCAGAAATAAAGAATGCAGTATCTGAAATAAATAATACACTGGAAGGAATAAACAGTAGGTTAGATAAAGAAGAGGATTGAATCAGTGATTTGGAAGAAAAGATAGAAAAAAACACCCAAACAGAGCAGCAAAAAGATAAAAGAACTTTAAAAAATGAGGAGAGCTTAAGAAACACTTTGGACAACATGAAGTGTAACAACATCTACATCATGGGAATACCAGGAGGAGAAGAGAGCAAGCAAGGGGTCATAAACCTATTTGAAGAAGTAATGACCAAAAACTTCCCTAATAAACACACAAGCCTGGGAAGCTAAGAGTCCCAAACAAGTTAGACCCAAAGAGGCCTACACCAAGACATATCATAATTAAATTGGCAAGGCTTAAAGACAAGGAGAAAATCATAAAAACCACAAGAGAAAACAAGGTAGTTATATATAATGGAGCACCAATTAGACTGTCATGTGATTTCTCAACAGAAACATTTCAAGCCAGAAGGCAATGGTATGAAATATTCCAGGTGATGAAAAGCAAGGACCTACAACCAAGGCTGTTTTACCCAGCAAGTCTATCATTTAAAATCAAAGGGGAAATAAGGAGCTTCCCATACAAGAAAAAGCTAAAGGGGTCTGTTAACACCAAATCAGTATTGCAACAAATGTTAAAGGGTTTGCCAGAAGGAAGAGAAGGAGAAGGAGAAGAAAACAGGAAAACGGTCTAACAATAAAATGGCACTAAATACGTATCTGTCAATAATCACCTTAAATGTAAATCGCTTAAATGCTCCAACCAAAATACATAGGGTAGCTGAATGGATGAGAAAACAAGACCCATAAATAGGAGTTCCAGCCAAGATGGAGGCATAGATAGATATGATTCTCCTCTTCACACAACCAAAAGAAGGAAACAACCAATTTTTAAAAAAAAACAAAAACAAAAACACAGAACTTCCAGAAGATTGAACTGTATGGAAGTCTAACAGCCAAGGAGTTAAAAAAGAAACATTCATCCAGACTGGTAGGAGGGGTAGAGAAGACACACAGCAAGGCAGTGGCTGACAGACAGGGCAGTCCCACATCCATGTGTAGATAAACTGGGAGGAGCAACTGGGGAGTGAGACACGCCACAGAACCCAGGGTTCCAGCGCTGGCTAAAGCTTCAGAACCTCTGTTTCTAAAAACCTATGGGGGTTGTTGCAGAAGGAGAAACTGCCAGTCTCTTGAAAGTGGGAAGAGAGTCGAGCAAGCGGCATTGTTCCCTCTCTGACCCCTCCCCCACACACAGTGCCACAACCCAGCAAAAGTGGATTGCTCCACCCTGTACAAATAACAGGTGCACAGAGACAAAGAAATATGGTCCAAATGAAAGAACAGATCAAAACTCCAGAAAAATGACTAAGCAGCGAGGAGATAGCTAACCTATCAGATGCAGATGTCAAATCACTGCTAATGAGGATGCTCACAGAAATGAGTGAGTACAGCCACAAAATAAAGGAAGAGGTGAAGGCTATACAAAGTGAAATAAAGAAAAATATACAGGGAACCAACAGTGAAGGGAAGGAAACCAGGAAGCAAATCAACAATTTGGAACAAAAGGAAGAAATAAACATCCAACCAGAACAGAATGAAGAAACAAGAATACAAAAAAAATGAGGAGAGGGTTAGGAACCTCTGGGACAACTTTAAATGCTCCAACATCCGAATCATAAGGGTGCTAGAAGGAGAAGAGGAAGAGCAAGCAATTGAAAACTTACTTGAAAAAATAATGAAAGAAAACTTCCCCAGTCTGGCAAAGGAAATAGTCATACAAGACCAGAAAGCTCAGAGAGTCCCAAAGAAGTTGGACCCAAGAAAGCACACAGCAAGGCACATCATAGTTAAATTGCCAAAGATTAAAGATAAGGAGAGAATCTTAAAAACAGCAAGAGAAAAAGAGACAGTCAACTACAAAGGAGTTCCCATCAAACTCTCAGCTGATTTCCAAAAGAAACCTTACAGGTAAGAAGGGGCTGGAAAGAAGTATTCAAAGTCATGAAAGGCAAGGACCTACATCCAAAATTACACTATCCAGCAAAACTATCATTTAGAATGGAAGGGCAGATAAAGGGCTCCCCAGATAAGGTCAAGTTAAAGGATTTCATCATCACCAAACCCTTGTTATATGAAATGTTAAAGGGACTTATCTAAGAAAAAGAAGATGATCAAAACTATGAACTCTCAACAAACAACTATCAACAACTGAACTTGAAAAAATAAAAAACTAAAACTAAGCAAACAACTAGAACAGGAATAGAACCACAGAAATGGAGATCATATGGTGGGATATCAGTGGGGAGGAAGAAGGGAGAGAATGGGGGAAAACGTACAGGGAATAAGAAGCATAATTGGAAGGTACAAAATAGACAGGGGAGGTTTAGTATAGGAAATGGAGAAACCAAAGAACTTATATGTATGACCTGTGGACATGAACTGATGAGGGGAAGCTGGAGGGAATGGTGGTACCGAGTTAAGGGAGATAAAGGGGAAAAAAAAGAATGGGACAACTGTAATAGCATAATCAATAAAATACACTTTAAAAAAAAGAAAATAAGACTCATATATATGCTGCTTCCAAGAGACCCATCTCAGATTGAAAGATATACACAGATTAAAGGTAAAGGGATGGAAAAGATATTTCATGCAAATGGAAAGAGAAAAAAAGCTGGAGTAGCATTATTTATATCTGACTAAATAGACTTTAAAACCAAGCCTATACTAAGAGAAAAAGAAGGGCACTACATAGTGATAAAGGGAACAATACAACAAGAGGATATAACTCTAGTAAACATTAACACATCCAACATAGGAGCACCTAAATATGTGGAGCAAATCTTAATGGACATAGAGAGAGAGCTCAGCAGAAATACAATCATAATCAGGTATTTTAACACCCCATTGACTTCAATGGATAGATCTTCCAGACAGAAAATCAACAAGGAGACAGCAGCCGTAAACAACACACTAGATCAAATGGATTTAATTAATATTTTCAGAGCACTTCGCCCCAAAGCAGCAGAATAAACATACTTTTCAAGTGCACATGGAATGTTTTCTAGATTAGAACACATGCTCAGACACAAAACAAGTCTCAATAAATTTAAGAATATTGAAATCATATCAAGAATCTTTCTGACCACAGTGCTATGAAACTAGAAATCAATCAGAACATTGAAGAAACATGCAAAGACATGGAAGCTAAATAACATGTTATTAAAATGAATGGGTCAACAACGAGATCAAGCAAGAAATCAAAAGATAGCTTGAAACAAATAAAAATGAGGATATACAACCCAAAACCTGTGAGAGACTGGAAAAGCAGTCCTAAGAGGGAAATTCATAGCATTACAGACCTAACTAAAAAAAAAAAAAAAGCCAAAAGCTGAAATAAATAATCTAACTTTAAATAAATATATATAATAAATAAAAAGTTCCTTTAAATAAAGGAACTTGGAAAAGAACAACAAATAAAACCAGAAGTGAGTAGAAAGAAGCAAATAATAAAAATGGGAGCAGAAATAAGTGAAATAGAGTCTTTAAAAAAATGATACAAAAGATCAATGAATCCAAGAGCTGTTTCTTTGAAACAATAAACAAGATTAACAGATCTTTAACCACACTCCTCAAGAAAAAAAAGAGAGAGGACCCAAATAAATAATCAGAAATGAAAGAGGAGAAATAACTGACATCAAAGAAATACAAAGGATTTTAAGAAATATGAACAACTATATGCCAACAAACTGGACAACCTGGACAAAATGGATAAATTCCTAGAAGCACACAGTCTTCAAAAACTAAATCCCGAAGAATCAGAATCGGAATAGACAGATCACACCTAGAGAAATTGAAACAGTAATCAAAAAACTCCCAACAAACAAACTCCCTGGACCGGATGGCTTCACAGGTAAATTTTAATAAACATTCCGAGAAGACCTAGCACCTCTCCTTCTCCAATTAATTCATAAAATTGAAGAGGAGGGAAAGCTCTCAAACTCATTTTATGAAGCACACATTATCCTAATTCCAAAACCAGATAAAGACACTACAAAGAAAGAAAATTACAGACCAATATCTCTGATTAACATAGATACTAAAATCCTCAACAAAATATTAGCAAACCAAATGCAGCAATGCATCAAAGAGATCATATACCATTATCAAGTGGGATTTACTCTGGGAATGCAAGGTTGGTACAACATTCACCAATCAATAAATATGATTCACCACATAAACACATGAAGGATAAAAACCACATGATCATATCAATAGATGCAGAAAATGCATTTGATAAAATCAGCACCCATTTATGATAAAAACTCTCAGCAAAGTGGGATTAGAGGGAACATAATAAAGGCTACATATGACAAACCCACTGCTAGCATCATGCTCAATGGGTAAAAACTACAAGCATTCTCCTTAATATCGAGAACAAGACAGGAATGTCCACTTTCACCTCTTTTATTCAGCATAGTACTGGAAGTCCTAGCCACAGCAGTCAGACAAGAAGAAAAAATAAAAGGCATCCAAATTGGAAAGGAAAAAGTAAAACTGTCTTCATTTGCAGATGACATTATACTGTACATAGAGAACCCCAAAGATTCCACCAAGAAACTACCAGAACTAATAAATGAATTCAGCAAAGTAGCAGGATACAAAATTAATATTCATAAATCATATGCATTTTTATATGCCAATAATGAACTAACAAAAGGGAAATTAAGAAAATCCCATTCACAGTTGCTTCAAAAAAAATGAAATACCTAGAAATAAACCCAACCAAGGATGTAAAAGACTTGTACTCAGAAAACTATAAAACACAGGAGAAAGAAATTGAAGAAGACACAAATAAGTGGGAGCACATTCCATGTTCTTGGATAAGAAAAATTAACATCATTGTCCATACTACCCAAAGCAATCTATAGATTCAGTACAATTCCTGTCAAGATTCCAATGACATATTTCACAGGATTAGAGTAAATATTTCAAAAATTTATATGAAACCACAAAAGCCCCCACCTCCTGAGAAAGTGATCCCGAGAAAGAAGAACAAAGTACGAGCAATCACACTACCTAATATCAAATTATATTATAAATCCATAGTAATCAAAACAGCATGGCACTGGCATAAAAACAGACACATAGATCAATGGAACATAATAGAGAACCCAGAAATAAACTCAGACCTTTATAATCAATTAATATTCTACAGAGGAAACAAGTGGGCTAAAGATTGTTTATTCAAAAAATGGTGTTGGGAAAATTGGACAGATACGTGCAGAAAAATAATCTAGACCACCTTCTTACACCACATACAAAAAGAAATTCAAAATGGATTAAAGACTTCAATGTTAGACCTGAAACCGTAAAAACTGTAGAGAAAACATAGGCAGCAAATTCTCAGACATTGCTCGTAGGAGTATTTTATTGGCTAGATCTCCCCAGGCATAAGAAATAAAAGAAAAAATAAACACATGGGACTACATCAAACTGAAATGTTTGTGCACAACAAAAGAAATCATCAACAGAATAAAAGGCAACCCACAGAACATACCCACAATGGGAGAACATATTAACCTAAACGTGTGATACACAGGGTTAATATCCAAAATTTATAAAGTACTTAACAAAACTCAACACCAAAAAACCAAACAACCCAGTTAAAAGATGGGCAGAGGACCTGAGTAGACACTTCTCCAAAGCAGATGGCCAGTAGACATATGAAAAGATGCTGGATGTCACTAATCATCAGAGAAATGCAAATTAAAACCACAATGAGATATCATCTCACACTTGTCAGAATGGCCATCATCAATAAATCAACAAACAAGTGCTGGCGAGGGTGTGGAGAAAAGGGGAATCCATTTGCACTGTTGGTGGGAATGCAGACTGGTGCAGCCACTGTGGAAAGATGTATGGAGATGCTTCGAAAAATTAAAAATGAATCCACCTTTTGACCCAGCAATCCTACTACTGGGAATATATCCAAAGGAACCCAAAATACTAATTCAAAAGAACATAAGCACCACTATGTTCATTGCAGCTTTACTTACAATTACCAAGATATGGAAACAGCCCAAATGTCCATCTGTAGATTACTGGAGAAAACAACTATGGGACATTTACACAGTGGAATACTATTCAGCTGCTACTCAGTAAAAAAGAAGAAAATTTTACCCTTTGCAACTGTATGGATAGACCTGGAGAACACTATGCTAAGTGAAATAAGCCAGTCTGAGAAAGACAAATACCATACGATTTCACTCATATATGGAATCTAATGAACAAACTGAACTAACAAGGAAAACGGAGACAGACTCATAGATGGAGAACAGGATGACACCTAATGTGAGGAGGGGAGGTTAGGGAGTGGAGGAATTAGGAAAAAGTACTCATGGACATGGACAACAGTGTGGTGATTCCTGTGGGGGAGAGGGGTATAAGGGCTAAATGGTAATGGGAAAAAATACAATAAAAAAAAGTAAAAATACATACATACATATATAAACCAATTAAAATAGCAGGATTTGCCCACAGGGACTCCAATTTTTAAAAAGTAAAAGGAAATAATAGGGTAATCTTACTTAAGATGGTCAGAGAAAACTTCTCTAAGGAGTTACATTACATGAAGGATGAATAAAAGCAAAACAGGATGAATAAAAGCTTTTGTGCTAAATGGAAGTTTTGAGAACTATTTTCAGTAGTAATGACTACTTCAAAGGCAGTTGTCATCAGGCAGTTATCACCAATCAAGAGCTCTCAGACAAAATCATCATTAGTATTAAATACATGAATGGTCTAATTCAGTGACTTCAAAGTTCATTTTTAGATATTAGCTCTTTTTTAATTTAAA
Organism: Mormoops blainvillei; assembly: GCA_004026545.1. NCBI lineage: Eukaryota > Metazoa > Chordata > Mammalia > Chiroptera > Mormoopidae > Mormoops > Mormoops blainvillei. The sequence goes on from PVJD01000251.1 coordinate 79,462, forward strand.
TAATGAAAAAAATTTTTGCCTTAGCCTACTGATCAGATTTCAAGGCCCTATGCTTTGGCAGTCTGTTCTAGGTGAATTATTTGTTTCAATTTATAGCATTAAAATTTAGGACAGAGAAAAAGTCAAAAAGAAAACCAGGTTTTTAATTTGGGTAAAAATTATGAGATATGGGTAAATGGTGATGTTATTAGCTACATTAAGGAATAAAAGAGAAGAAGCAAGTTTTGAGGGTAAAAAGAAAGGAGAATAAATACTTTTTGTTTCTGAATGTGTTCAATTTGAGGTATGTATGAGACATCCCAGGAATGATACACAGTACAAAATTAGAACACAAGCTGAGTTTAATATTTTTATTGTTACTGCATCTTGGTTATGATATTTATAATTTAATTCATTTTAGTGTTGGCCAAACTCCCCTCCTGCGTTTCAGATTAGGCATGCAGTCTGTTATGTACAGAACATATATGCAAGTATTTTTTTTACATCAGCCATGCAATACAGCCTTTAATGATCAGCACTAAAAAGAGCACTTGACTTGATAATGGAAGACCTGGATTAAATTGCTGGGTTCTCTACTTAATAACCACACTACATTAAACAAGTTACTCAGATTTTCTGAGCTTTATAATAACTGATAATCCTTGCCTCCCAAACAGGGTTTATTAATTTATTAAATAAGTCTTTACCCAGTGCTAAGAGAATAGTCATGACCAAGTATTTTTGTTGCTTTTACAAACAGACAAAACAGGCAACTACAAATTATAATAAAGTATAATAAGTGCTATGATTTATCATCAGCAATATGGAATAATCTGGGAATAACCATCAGAAGAACTTAATCTAGTCTTTGTGAAAACACAGAATTTTTAAATAACCAAATCAGAATTTAAAACTAGCAGTTCCAACCTTTCCCTCTAGCTTTTCATTATTGGGCAATATTTAAACTGAAAGACTTCTGTCCATTTGCATGTGTGCATCTTTTATGGCAGCAAATATAAAATTAAAAATTATTTTGGATTTACATTTTGTATATTCAGTGCAATATAATATCTTAGGTTGCGCTTTGGTCCTTTATGATTAGTGAAAACAAAACCTATAAAATATATAATCCAACTTTGGATTTCATTTTAGTACCCTCATCACAATATAATAAAGACAACTACGTATTATCAGATTTTTGTTTTGTTTTTTAATTAAAATATAGTTAACTTTTTAAAGCAATTTTTCATTAAAAGTCATTGTCTCCAGCAAATATTTATTGCCTGATATGACATTATTTTATTGTATTTAGGGAAAAAAGTTCTTTCTCTTTTTTATCAGATATTTTCTTAAAATGAAATGCAATTGAAATGATGAATGATTTCCACTCTTCTTGCTTTATGACACAATGAGGTATCTTTTAAGACCAAACTTGGGATTTTAAGTTTTCATTTCCCTAAGTAAAATGGTATATAGATTTTATTTAAATAAGAAGTGGGTAAAATGTAGAGGACTCAAGTTCTAAAGTGGTAATAGTCTCCAAAAAAATTATTTGCTAAAAGAATATGTAACAGATAAATTCTACTTTAAAGTGAGCATGATTCACAACTTAATGAGGTCTGGCTTTCAATTATGAAAAACAGGAGCATTTCTATTAAAAAATTGAGAGGCTTGAGGAAGAGAATAATGACCATAGCAAAAAAGAAAAAATATCCAAACTTTCAACCAATTTATTATTCAACCTATAGATGTTATGAAAATAGAGAATCTTCTTAAACCAATTCAATTATTATTTTTATTCCCTAGGCATCCAAAGTTTGACTTTAAAATTAAATAAATAAATGTAGCAAATTGACACATTTTCTCTTATACCTTAAAGGTTATAATGGAATTTTGTACCAGACCAACCTGCAAGTTATTTTCCTCATGGGGAGAAAATATAAGCACTTTCTATTTAATTGAACTTAAGTTTACAAAATGATTAAAAAGTATATTAAAGTAATATCTTTACATTAATAGTATGTTCATTTATATACTGTCTAATCTTATATTCAAACAAAATGCATAATTATGAATTCTTTGTAGGTTTCTGTCATTCTTTGAACATAAGAATTTAGATTATCCTGAATAAAGAATATTTACTTAACTCACAATTTTTAATGATTAAGTCTTTCTGGAAGACAATGTGATTTCCTTTACATATAAAAATGGTATTATTGATCCAGTATCACTATACTTCCTCTCAGTTTTTTTCTTTTTTCTTTTTTTTTTTAACGAACTATTTCATAATATCACCACTTTACTTTGTGAACACCAGGGTGATTATGTAACATGGCAAGTTCATTGGCGCTAAACCTGAGGTTCCCAAGTCTCTGGAGAATCTCATGAAGTTGCTTAAATTGTAACCTAGATCATAGTACTAACTGGGACCTACAAATTATTTTCACTACTTATAAGATCATAAACAAAGTCAATAAGACTACACTAAACATTGTTTCTTTGCTTTTGTCTGAAATTATATCAGCATTAATATATCAACCTCTGTTCATCTGTAAATGACATTATAGCAATATGAGTTAGTCAACAAATGCCTAAAAATGTTGGAAAACACTTAATTAGCAATACACTTACTTAGTGTATCAAATGTACATTCTCTAACCATAAAAATATAAATCCTTTTGTGCACGGTTTTATACACAATAACCATCAGATAGATGGTTATTGAGCAATAATATTCTCAACATTATTTGTCAAATCCAGCAGTTCTCACATATAATGATCTCAGCACCCTTTCACACACTTAAAAATTATTAAAGACCCCAAATAGCTTTTGTTTATGTGGGTTATACCTAGCAATATCTACTGTACAAGAAATTAAAACCAATAAATTTTAAATATTTATTTGCTTCACAATAAGAATAAGAAGCTTTTATGTGTCAACATAACATTTTTATGAAAAAAATAATATTTTCCAAAACAAAAAAATCTGAAAAGGATGGCATTGTTATACATTTTTTCAAATATATTTCAGTGTTTGGTTTAATAGAAGACAGATTCTCACACCTGCTTCTGTACTCAGCCTTTGTGATATGTTATATTGTTTGGGTTGAAGAATATGAAGAAACAAATCAGCCTCTCAGTTATGTAGTTAGAAAAGGAAGGGCAATTTTAATAGCATTTGCAGGGTAATTGTGGATATTCTTTGAAACTACACCAAAAATTTACAATTGATAGTCCATTAAAAGTGTGGAATCTAAAACCCTGTCAAGGACCATTTTATACTCTGATATATTAAAATCCATTGTTCTGTCTTGAACTTTGAATGAGTCTTCTACCAGGCATGAGTTTGCAACACATGTAACTTGGAAAATACCAGTTCTTCAAAGTGTTGACATATTTCATTATATTATATTT